>JARFXV010000163.1:277500-355000 GCA_031761425.1 Cosmopolites sordidus | reverse complement strand
AGCAAATATTACACAAAGTGAAATTCAGGATAGGAACTGTTTCAGACACAAGGTAAACGTTTGGGAGGTTGGCCAAAGAGAAAAATGTTGGAAGACCGGAACAACTTGGTCTGACGAAAGGAAAAAAACTCACAGTAAAAGAATGAAATCAGTATGGGCGCAAAGAAAGGCTAACAACAACAAACGTCCCTAACTGTACACTGCGTGGTCCACCAGGGCCCATACGTAAATAATAATAATAATAATAAGAGCTTTAGCACAATGGTCATAGAAATAAAATAGTATTTGCAACTAATTACTTGAAAGGATTCATTAAAATCATAAAAATTCATCACCGACGGGCGAATGTCAATTGACCCCTAGTAAGATAACTTTATGTAAATCCTATTAAATGTGGCATTATTACCTCGCCCCAAAAAGTACACAAATATCTATCAGAAAAAAAAAAGAAAATCATAGTTGAACAAGATAAAGTTGCAATACAAAGCAAGTTTAACCAAAAAAAGTTAAACGAATATGTCAAACCCATTCAAAAAGATTGAAAAGGCACCAAATAAGGAGATCTGGCAATAGCTGTGATGCGATTCCAAAAGACGTATAGCTTCAGAAAGTTCTTATCACAATACGTAAAAGTATTTCGCTGTAAAGTTGTAATAATATTCTCGAACTTCTTTTCAAAACATCTAAAAAACACGGAAAATTTTACACTTAATGCAATAATTTTAATTGTATATAATCCTAAATATAAAATTCAAGTTCTTGAACATCATCTGAAGTGAAATAAAGCGCATAGAGTGAAACACTCTGAGAACTGCATTAAGTTCACGAAGTTTTTGTTTGTATAAATCCACTTAAAGCATCAGTTTTTCTTTATAATGAAACATAAAAAAAGCAAAAAAGTTATGAAAAGAGTTAGCCAACTTTAAGTCCATCCTTAAAAACTTTCTAGATTTAATGATCGCTCACAATTTAGCCAATTACGAATAGACCTTTCTTACACCCGCCAAGCGTAAAGAAATCGCTCCGCTATTCCCGAAAACTTTCATATGAAAGACGCAGGAGTCGAAATTGTGAACTGGTAGTCTGTGGATGGCCATCGCAAACAGTCGACTTCAGGCTTCGGGCCGCTCTGAAACTCAGTAAACAGTTCCACGTTCAGCTGCATGTGTATAAAGTTTTCCATCATTTTTTGAATTAACAGAGACACTCGTCATATTTTTCTTACGCGTGAGTAAAATTTTAATTTTGTTTTTTTTTTGTATTCGGGACCAGTAAAAGGCGACAGATACTAAAATTAATATTATATATCTATATATATATATATATATATATATATATATATATATATATATATATATATATATATATATATATACCTTTTGACTACTTGAAGTGGAAAAACAAATCTGAACAGATAATGTAACAACTAAAATTTTTATAATATATTAGATACATGGATATTTAAAATGTTTACAATCTATAGGAAATAATTTTGGTTTATACCTTTGTTTTGGTCCAATTAGCTCTTTCGAATTTTTAATACAACTATGAGTTAACCTAATAATATTCGCACTCCTTCTAAGGAGACCAGTCCCTAATCCCAGATATCTTAAATATTCAAAGATTGGGCTCTGATGTAGCCCTATAATTCTCCAATAGTACGCATAGTTCACCAATTTACGAAAATGATATATCTGAACATTTGTTATTATATTAATTATATCTCCGTGGTCAGAAAAAATAGCTGGTAAATTTTACATAGAAATATTCCTTCAGCTAAGATAAAAAGTAATTTTCGCTGATAGTCAGATCTGGAGAATAAGAGGACTATTAAAAACTTTCCAAATCGGTATTCGTTCACCTGAAGAAATTTTTATTTGTATCAGCTGCTCTCTATCATGCTTGTTTTAAAATTTTTGAACAGATCAAAATTGTATTTAGTACTGTTATACAACACTAAATTGTAAAAATTCCAGTGCCGTTTAACACTGCCTAAATAACGATACGTTTCCCATTCATTTAACATGGAATTTTTTCACTTTATAGATATTAATTTTTTCTCGTTTATTATATTTATTATCTTACTAAATCTGTTCTAAATTCTGCTTCTGTCGTGATGCTTTCAGATGGACAAATTTTTATATTGGACCCAAAAATGTATTTTATGAGTTTTCCGAAGGTTAAAGTTTATTTATATCGTGTTTCCCAATAATTATCTAACATTTTCAAATTTACTGACGACACAATGCTTTTTATTCATTTAAATGTTATATATTTCATTGTATGCTCTCAATAGTAATTAAAAATAGATTTTAAATACGAAAAATCTGTAAGTTTAAGTAATTTATACAAATCTGTGTCTATTTAATAAATTTAAAAAAAAAGTATTAAATTTTGATATTTATTATTATAATAGTATAGAATTGCTTGCATTTAGAATCTAGTACACCTTTTGCTTAAACAATTATGTTATTTTATGTGAAAATTATGTTATGTGATACTGCAGACAATGTGGCAAAGTAAAAGGTTTATTAAAGTTTAACAAATTCTATTTATATTATGTTGTGAAGTATATTACGTACGCTACTAAACTAAGAAGTATTCTTCTAGTTCTGTTAAAACTGCACTATTTCGTAAATTAAATTGTTTCTAGCAATTATCCTAATTTGAAATGAGGCGATCTCTAAGTTTTCGTGAAATAACAAGACGATTATACATTGCTTCTTCTTCAGAGAGTTTACCTATATATATATATATATATATATATATATATATATATATATATATATATATATATATATATATATATATATATAAACTTGGATAAGATGCTTTGGGGATTTAAGCTATAAACCACTTCAAAGTTCTTTATCGTAAAAGTATCTAAAGTTCTGACGAAATGTATATTAGGCCTCTCGCTGTACGAAATCGACAAGTCTAGAAGATGACCTTTAGTCGACAATTACTTACGATGGAGATGCCGATGGACAATTACTTACAGCGCTTAGGGTGTTTTTGAATTAGAATGTAATTAAACCTGGAATGGGACTTAATAGTAGTAATAATAGAATTGTTACAGTGATAAATATAAAATTTGCTTTAATGAATATGACCGACGTAGAAATGTCAGACGTTTTTCCAAGTGAAAGGCGATATTTAACTTTTATTAAATAGGACTGTCTGCTTAGGAAGCAGGTCATCATTAGTAAAAATATGAGAAAGTTTAAATACAGTCATTATGTAACCGAAATAGTTCAACCTTTGTTAAACCGTACCTGCAAGCTGATTTAAATTTCACTTTTCACAGGATTAATCCAGACCACATACAGCTCCTCAATTCAATTTTTAAGAGTAAGTCTAAGTTAAGCCGATCCGGGGAAAAATACTTGGGAGTCAAAATTCTTGGGAGTTCAAAATTTTTTAAATAAGCATGGCTGATGACAACCGTTGAAAATTAAAATTTCACCAGATGAACGAATCCAGGTTTCAAAAATTTTTTAATAGTCTACCTATTCTCCAGATCTGACTGTCAGCGCGAATGTTTTATTAAGTGAACTGAATGAAGATGTATTTTCCTGAAATGGTGAAGTTTGTGAACTCTTGAAAAGCTATAGGGCCACATCAGAGCCTGATTTTTAATATTTTTAATAGGGCCACATTAGAGCCCGATTTTTAAATATAGTTGAGTAGTATAGCTAAGATAGTTGGGATAAGTAAATGTTCTCCTATATATAATATATTTATATATATATATATATATATATATATATATATATATATATATATATATATATATATATATATATATATATATACATATATATATATATATATATATATATATATATATATATATATATATATATATATATCATCATCATCATCATCATCAGCCCGTATCAATCCACTGCAGGATGAAGGCCTCTTCAGCATGCTTCCAACCTTCACGGTCCTGGGCTTTCCTCTGCCCACTCGGGTCCAATATACTTAACGATGTCATCAATCCATCGTGCTTTCGGTCTTCTTCGCGGACGTTTGCGATCAAGCGGTATCCACTCCAGGATTGCCTTGGTCCATCTGTCGTCCCATCGCCTCGCTATATGGCCTGCCGATCTCCATTTCAACTGTTTTACTCTTCCAATGATGTCACAGACTTTTGTTTGTTCCCTGATCCATGCGCAAGACTTTCTGTCTCGTCTTGTAATGCCAAGCATACATCTTTCCATTCCCCTCTGTGCCACCCGAAGTTTTTGAATTGATTGCGATGTGAGTATCCAGGTTTCACTTCCGTATATCATAACGGGTAGAACGCACTGATCGAATACTTTTCTTTTCAGGCAAAGTGGGAGTCTGCTCTTAAACACTATGTTGAGCCTACCAAATGCCTGCCAGCCACATTTAACACGCCGTTCCACCTCCCGGGCGGTATTCCCCTCCATGGAAATCCTCTGCCCAAGATATACAAAGCTGTCCACAATCTCTAAATCCCTTCCTAAAACTGAAATTCTTCTGTCCTGAGCGAAGTTATTGAACATAACCTGACCCTTTTTCAGGTTTATTTTCAAGCCAAATGGTTCGCCAGCCCTTTGCAGTTCTTGTATGCGTCTTTGCAGCTCCTCTGGGTCTTGTGAAATGAGAATAATATCATCTGCAAATCTAAGATGGTTTAAGTTTGCACCATTGATCTTTACCCCATCCTGTTCCCAATCCAGTTTACGGAATACTTCTTCAAGGCCAGCCGAGAAAAGAATAGGCGATATTGCGTCACCCTGCCGTACACCTCATTCTATATTAATTCCCACTTCAAGATCATCAAGGTGAATTGTGGCTGTAGCTCCATCATATATCGATTCTAATAGGTTTACATAGGCTCTCTCTACATCTTGGCTAAGCAGTGCATCCATTATCGCATGCTTTGAGATGGAATCAAATGCTTTTTCGTAGTCGATAAAAGCCAAGCACAGTGGCATGGTGTATTTGTTGTGCCTTTCTATGACCTGCTGTACGACCTAGATGTGATCCATTGTACTGAATCCACTTCTGAATCCTGCTTGTTCTCTTGGTTGTGCGTCATTCAGTTTTTTTAATATTCTTTTAGAAATTATCTTAGTGAAAACTTTGTACATCACTGATAGGAGGCTTATTGGACGGTAGTTCTTTAAATCTTCCTGTGCTCCTTTTTTATGTAAAAGGATCACTTCTGCATTTTTCCATAAGTCAGGTACTTTTTGTTCTTTGAGGCATTTTGAGTATAATTTTGCCAGTGTTTTATGTAACGTCCGACCATCAGCTTTTAGCATTTCGACAATTACACTATCCTTTCCTGGAGCCTTGCCGTTCTTCATCAATTCTATAGCATTCGTTACTTCCTCCACTAGGATATCTGGTATTATATATTGTTCTTCCGTGGGTATTGCTGTCCCTGACTGGCTCTGATCTTCATATAACTGGGAATAAAACCTTCTGACAATCTCTAACATTTGGGTACGCGTCCTGCACACTGCCATCCTCACGCTTTAAAGCATATATTTGCGTTCTTTTGTTTCTCAGCTTCTGTTTAGCTTTGTTAATTCCTTTGTTTTCTTCCAGGGTTTTTTGCACCAGCTGCATATTGAACCGTCGCGTGTCCTCTCTGATATATATATATATATATATATATATATATATATATATATATATATATATATATATAATTTCCTAACATAAAAGCCTTACAAAAGTATCATAATATGCATATTTTTATCTAAAATTCATGTGCTCTACCATCACCCGTATTCACCTGATTTTCTACGCTTCCCATTGATAACTAATTTTCATAGCATTTTCACCATTCAGATTAAGGTGTCTCCAAAACATGCTTTTTGAACATGTCAACCGCTTCTTCTGGTGTCGAAAATCGTTGACCATGAAGTTTATAATTGAGGACCGGTAACAAAAAAAAATCATTGGGTGCCAAATCAGGACTGTACGGCAGATGACCCATCAATTCAATGTTTTGACCTATTAAATATTGAGTTGTTCGGTCCGATGCGTGTGAGCTTACGTTGTCATGATGAAGAATGATCCAGCGTCGCTTGTTGTTTTTTTTGTATTTCTTAGTAAGTTTTAAATGCGGGTTTAGAAGTGACTTACTCTCTTCCAATCTTAACTATTATTTCAAAAGAAGGGCAGATAGAATATAGAAGATAATAAAAACTATAACGTCTTTAATTTTGCATCACCTTTTTCGGTGAACTATCTACGATTTTAAAAATATTAAACCTAAAAAAACATTTTGTGAAGACTCAAAGATATAAACATTTTTATCAAGTTAACAGTAAGAGACTCAAGACCCCGTGTTTGTGTGGACAGTATTTGAACTGCTGGAAATAAACTTTCCAATATCCTGTTTCTTTTACTAGAAAAAAACTTTAGACTTGCAACAAAAAAGTAACAAAATTTAACTTCATTTTGCAGTTTTATATATAAAATATTGGCATACCTTTTAATATGTATTGTTCGTAAGCAAACAGGAACGAAAAAGTTAATGTACTTGTGGATGTAGAGCACTCTGTTTTCAGTTAATGTATAGCATAAGCTTTTAGAGGGGTTCTTTTTCAAAAAAAAACGACCGTCTCTTGGAGAATATTAATTTGAAAGTGACTAAAGAAATCAAAAATAACAAGCATATATGTTCAATTTCAAAATTCTTAAAATGTTGATTAGCCTCAATTATTGATTAGCATAGTCTTAGTTTTTAGAAGCGTTTCATCTGGAATAAAATATACTGAAATACTTTCATCTTGAAAAAAATTTTTAAGCGATTTCCAATATTCTAAATACGAGGGTTGCCATTTATATATCATCTGATATATGCATCGTAAAGTACGACATTGTTGACTATATACATACACTGAACATTTTGTTCACCATCGATGTGAAACATTAAACTCGAAGAGATTTACCAATAAACACCAAATCATTTTTTAAAACTACTTGATGTGCGTTTCACTAACCATGTTAGCATCATTAGGAGATGATTTAATCGGCAGACGATTAGAGTTCTAAGAGAAGTTTTAAAAAAGTGATTTGGTATTTAGTGGTAAATCTATTCGAGTTTAATTAGAACAACGTTCATCTACATATAACGAATTCGAAGGTGATTATGTTGAAGAATAAAGAGACTCTCAATAATTTTATGTTTTCATTGTCAGATCGAAAACTTTTCGAATGACCGTAACATACAAGCGTTGCTATTTTTGTATCCGGAATAATAAATAAACACAAATATTTATATAGTTTTGCATACAGTTGAACCAATTTTCATAGCCCTTTTTCCATTCAGATTAAGGTATCTCCAAAACATTTTGAAGGCATCGACCGCTTCTCCTGGCGTCGAAAATCGTTGACCACGTAGTTTATTATTCACGGACGAGAACAAAAATAAATCAATAAATCAAAAATAAACAAATGATCTGATAAAATATGATCTAACAAATATTGAGTTGTTGGGTCCAATGTGTGAAAGCTCGCGTTTTCATGGTAAAGAATAATCCATCGTCGTTGATTGTTTTTTCTTATTTTTTCAAAGACTTTGGTCAACTTTGGCAAACAAATGGTCGTCTACCTTTCAAAATTGGCCATTCTACGATTCTCTAGTGGCACTGTAACCACATGTCCATTTATCCCAAAAAAACAAGCGGCCAATTGCTTCGAAGTGCTTCTTCACTTTGACTCGTTTTTAAAGGCCCATACACTCGACTGCTGTTTACTTTCGGGCTCATAAGCATAGATCCAAGATTGTCAAATTATGCGAAATATAACGCGCACACATTTTTTTCACGAGAGCAAACGACGTCCTCGCTTAAATTAATTAAACTAGTGATATACAATGGTTTTAGATGGTGCATCATCGCCAAAATTCGAAGCGAGTTGATCCATGCACTGTTGTTGAGATATCTCACGTCAAAAGTTGCAGCAAATCATCGAATGGAAATTCTCAAGAGTTAATTCCATTTTTTGACTGAATTGAAATTTTCAAGCCACTAAACAACACAAATAGTGTCCGTATGGCAAAACGTTCTGAGTACGTATACATTCAACAATGTCAAACTTTAGCAATAGCAAACCTCGTATTTACGCCGTCTCTGTGTCATGTAGATAACTTTTCAAGCGACGCTCTTACATGGGTGACCTAAATAGAAACTAAACTCTTAAAGTCGTATTAATTATAAAATTTACATCTAATGGGAAGATTTTAATAATTTAACCAAATAGTCTAAAATGTCAGGTATATTGTTTTTTATTGTATATAAGGTCGCTGTTGCAACTCTTTGTATTAAATAAAAACTTTTTATCGAATTTTCCACTCACATCAAATCGCATTTTCAATCAACCCAAAAATCAGTTTTATTTAATCTCCTGATGATGCTAACTGGATTAGTTAAACGTGCCTCGTGTGAAGTAAATTCCATTAAATATGAGTGGAAAGTTCGTTCTAAAGTTTTTATTCAGTTATATGTTTTACGTCGTTGTGAAAATAAAAAAACAAAATAAAACTGATTCATATCAAGATTATTGAAAGCTTAAGAATTTTGCTATAAAATATATCCAAAACTTAACAGCTACACTAGCTAATATATCCGTGCACTTGCTGAGATGTGTTTCGCACCTCAAAGTTTGAGGTTCAGCAGAAACTGCTAATCAAATCCATTTGCATGAAAAATTATACAGTGAGCTCGGGGCGAATATCAAAATTATCAAAAAATAAGGAAATTATTTTATGCTCAACGTTAAAATTGCCAATTTCTTCAGCCACCAACAAACGTCAGCAAGCGTCTCCCGAGACGGGTTTTTGACCTTCAGCCGGGCTCGTGCTGAACGTTCGTAAACAACTGAAGGATTCACCAAGAGTCCATACCATATATATATATATATATATATATATATATATATATATATATATATATATATATATATATATATATATATATATATATATCGGCCGTGTCAAATGTAAGCTGCAATCAAATGCAGCTCACGCCAACCGGTGGTGAACGCATGCAACTACAAGTGTATGAGACCATTCATGACTTGCCAGGCACCATTTAGGTACCAGATATGCATGAAAAATTGCACAAGGAAATGTCTACCATACTCCACGTAAAAATACCGTCTCCCGTATCTGGAGGCGCTTATGGACGCCGGAAGTTTGTTGTGACGGCTGAAGGGCAATTTTTACTTAGAGGACGGAAGAAGTTTTCGTGTTTTCTGAATATTTTCAGGATCAATTGCACGAGGGTTGCTATTTATGTGCATACATACGTATACTATTTGTGTTGTATAGTGACTTGAAAATACCATGTCAGTCAAAAATAGAATTAAATCATGAGAATTTCCATGAGATGATGAAGAGTGAGTGAAAAAACTTTTAACGTGGATGATCTCAACACTAGGGCACCTATGGATGATGGATGATCTCAATAACAGTGCACCTATCAACTCGGTTTAGTGAATTTAATCGTGGCCGTCGTTCGCTCAAGGACGAATTTAAAGAAGGTAATTAATGTCAGAATGATTGTGGCGTGTTCATATATTTTTTTCCTTTATTTGAGTTTTTCAATTGTCAATGTAAGTATCGTTGACATATACAAAAAAAAAATATATTTATTTTCACTCGTCACTTTATATATTACAAATAAATATAATTTATTTTTTAGTTCAGTTTTGAAAACGGGGGGAGAGGACCCTCCGAAACGTTAACGTTAAAAGTTAGTAAAAATTTTGTATAACATTTTTTATATCTTTAAAATTTTGTTTGTTAGGCAAATTTATTACAAAAAAGAATCACTGAGAAATTTCTCTGCGTTTGGTTTTTTGTTTTTACCCAGTGATTCTTTCTTTACATAAAAAAAGGTATTTTTGATATTTTTTGAGTTTTAGATAGTGGCGAAAACCCCAAATAAAGGAAAAAAAATATTTAAATCGGTTGCTGTGCTAGCAAACATCGATACTGTGCGCGAACTGATAAAGCAAGGTCGTGATGTGATATACCGTCGAGTGGAACATTCCTCGGCATTAGTATGACAAGCATACACGAAATTTTATATAAATATTTAGCCGTAGAAAAGATTTGTGCGCGTTAGCATAATTTGGCAATTGCTCAAAAACAGCTCATGTGTATTGATGAAAAGAAATGCTCAAAAAACACAGTCGTGGTGAGTCAAAAGTACATGCGTATGAGCCCGAAAGGAAACAACAGTCGACTATATGGATGTTTCAAAATGAGCCAAACCCCACAAAAGTTGTTCGCGAAAAAAGAACTTCGAAGCAAATGGTCGCCTGTTTTCTTTTTGGGATAAATGGAGCATGTGGCTACAGTGCCAGTAGAGAATCATAGAATGGTCAATTCTGAATGGTACAGAACCATTTGTTTACTAGAAATCTTTAAAGAGTAAGTTGATGCATTCAAAATGCATGTTTTGGAGATACCTTCATCCGAATGAAAAAAGTGCTATGGAAATTAGTTTAAACATATGCAAAAGTATATCGACCATCGCGGAGAATATTTTGAAAAACAATAAAACCATTTTCAGTGATAAATATTTAATTTTATTAATTATTCCGAATACATAAATAGCAACCCTCGTATTCCTTTGAGATTCATTAGAAAAACCTTTAGAACGAAGATCATGTGCTCCTTTCAGTGATTTATAAAAGTATTATGTATTGCGAAGAGTATCTGTTCAATCGTCTAATCCTCGCAGAAGAAAATATTAATCTTTAGAATGGAATCTTCTATCTCATACTCCATATTCACCGGAACCGATATCTTCAGACTATCGTTAATTACTATTATTCTGTAGTTATCTGAAAGGATACCATGTACATAGAATCTCACCTGTACCTCCAGTTCGGACCTTAAAAATTATGTATAAATTATATCAGACGTGGAAGAAATAGTCCTAAAAAATTGTTCCCTATTTATGATCTCGACAGATCGAATCCACTGCGCAATGTTTTAATTATGGAAAAGCCTTATTCTCTTTGGATACCCTGTTTGTTAACAATCGACCCACGATCCATTCGAACAAATAATTCTCATGAGGGTTTATACTTATTTAAACGTGATTACTCCACATTTAAGAAGACTAAATTGAATATGAACACACCATTATATGCTAGAAGGCAAATAGAAAGTGATTTTTATGATTATCGTGGTGTGGTGCTCATGACAAAAGACAGGAGCTTAACCGCGGAGGTTTAAGCTGCATTACTGGATCACCTCAAGGGTAATATTTAGGATATACGTTCACTTATGGCCAAAAATAAAACAATTTTCACAACGATAATGCGCGTGTGAAAAGGAAGCAGGGTATAGCTTCAAAATGTTTATAATTTACGCCTCAAAGTACTTGTAAATACTCCATATTCATCAAATTGGGCTCCTAGCGATTACGGCCTCCTCAAAAAAACTAGAAAAATATACTTAATTAAATTTAGTTAATAAATCAATTTGTATAATCAGTTTGTCATTTCAGAAATAACGGCTGATTTTTTTAATGTGTCAGAACTTTCGATAGGGGTCGATGTCAAACGAGCATGCCATCTAATATCAAAATTATACAGTATAGTCTGGCAAATAATCATAGAACATTTAATATTAGAGCAACGCTTGGCAATTGTCGAAATTTATTGTCAAAATCAGTGTTCTATACGCCAAACTTATAGAGCACTTCACGAATTTTATGCTGCACATATTAGCCATATTATACATACATTTCGAACGCATTTAACGCTAATATTAAAACACAAACAAGACAATAAACTCTGCATTCCGAAGAAAGTATCGCCGCTGTTGTTGGCAGTGTTGATGAAGATCTCAAAATAAGTTGCAACTTTACCTAGAATTTATCCCCAAAATTTTGTTTAGCGATGAAGCTCATTTTTGATTAAATGGTTACCTGAATAAACAAAATTGCCGGATTTGGATTGAAAATAATCCGCAAATAATCCAACAATTACCATTGTATCCAGGAAAATGCACCGTATGTTGCGCATGTATGTCGGTGGCATCATTGGGTTATATTTCTTTAAAAATCAAGCTAGAAAGCACTTTACCGTTATGGGGATCATTACAGAGCCATGTATTGATCTGAAGGACATGCGGTTCCAACCGGATGGCTCCACATGTCATACAGCCAACGCAACAATCGATTCATTGAGGAAACAATTGAGCGAGAAAAGCATTTCGAGGAACGGACCTGTTAATTGCCACCAAGGTCGTGTAATCTAAACGTCGGATTGGATAATTTTTTTGATGTTACGTTAAATTGTTGGTCTATGCCGATAAACTAACAACTATTGTTACTACTGCGTTGGAAGCCAAAATACCTCGAATAATTGCGCACATAAGACTCTAATTGCTTGAAAAATGGTCGGAAATTGGATTGACAGAATGCTCTTTGTTAGAAGTAGCTCCAGCGGACATTTGTCCGAAATTGTTTTCAAAAATTAATGCCACTGAATTTTATTTCACATAAAATAAATAGTTTCAATTAAAACGAAAACAATTTTTTCCGTGCTCTAAATAAAAATGGTTAATCCTTCAGTCGATATCAAACACCAACAAGCATCAGCCGAGTCCGGTTTCTGGTCTTAGTCATTAGTCGGGTTCGAGTTGAACAGTTGAAAGCAACTGAAATATCGACCAGAACCATGAGTATATTAATCGACCAAATCGGATGAAAGCAGCATTAAAATACAGGTCACGCCATCCGGTGGTTCGTAACAGTACTATTTTGTGAAACCGTTTAGACCCAAACCCAGGCTCTACATTCAGGTACCAGATGCATGAAAATACACAGTGGGCTAGTGGAGAATATTAAAAATGTTCAAAAACAAGGAAATACGAAGTACGTTTTTACGAGAAAAACGAAAAAATGTTTTCTTTTTTTAAAACATTTTTAATATTCTGCACTAGCCCACTGTATATTTTCATCTAATTTAGTTGTTGTTTTATTTAAATTTAAAGTTCGGACGCACTAAAAAATCACCCTATATACTCGGGGCTTATGGATGGAGTATTAAGAATATCCAGTATCCATTTCTCGTCGATACATATATTTTCGTCGACGTATATTATGTAATAAGATGGTAAAAAGATGACAAGAAGTCATCGATAATAGTAATTATTATTCTGTCCACTATTCGTCCACTTTTGGACATACCCCCCACCTCCAAAAAAAAAGTATTTCTATATTTAGTAATTTCAGTGCCTCATCTTTACATTTCTCGCAGTTTTCCTTGATCTCCAGTTAGTTATACTGCATCTATTTTTTAGTGATTTCTCTTACAGGTTCTACATATTACCTATTTTGTTTCGTTGTGTTCTGCAATTAGTTATCAATACCACAGTTTCTATTGCATGTGCTCACTTGTATATGCAACTATCACACGCTTTTCGTTTTATACCCTCGGTATATCTTTGCTCTTCAAGGTGTAACTAAGTTATCCGAAAGATACCCAGGATAATTCAATTCTTCTTTTCATTCCAGTTACTTGATTTTCTTTGTCAATTTTGATGATGTACTCAAGATATATATTGGTTCACGTTTCCTGAGAGGACGTGATCGACTCAAATATCACTTTGTGCTTTGCCCAAATGTTAATATAACAACATATTAATTAATTGTTCTAATAATGTGATTATTCTCCTACACATTGTTGTATAATTGATTAGAATTATGATAAAATTATTGTTGTTGGAATATGTACAACATAAAAAATGATGTCCATAAAATATAGATCGGGTGAGTGATTTATTACCTTTTAGAAATGGTCTGTTCTAATATTTAATGGAAAATATATTTAGGAATATTTATATTACTCGAGCGAGCTCAGTTGTATTTGTTTCATTGATTACTTATATTTGTGGAGTGGAAGATTATAGGATTCGATATCAAAATATTACTTTGTGTGTTTGAAGTTTTAGCGATATTCAAACAATGATATTTATGGGAGTTAAAGCTAAATTTTATTTGGAAAAACAACATACCTTACCAGATGGTTAATAAATATATAACTCTATAATATACTTATGAAATAAAATATTGTAAATTAATAATAATCGTATATCCCATAAAATATGAGGACCATAAAATATGAGTTTCCAATAATAGAGACACACTCATCCATTGGACGGTATATGTTTCGTTTGTTGGTGATGAGACTCATTAGGGTACCGACATACGGTTGGGGTGCTAATTCCCTACTACTGTTGTCTCATCGGACGCCGTCCAAAAAAATCAAAAACTGTATATATATATATATATATATATATATATATATATATATATATATATATATATATATATATATATATATATATATATATAAATATATATATAAATATATATATATATATATATATATATATATATATATATATATATATATATATATATATATATATAAATATATATGTATATATATATATATATATATATATATATATATATATATATATATATATATATATATATATATATATATATATATATATGACCAGTTGACTTGGTCTTGCTCTGTTCGTTTCGATTCAGCTGTCTCACTGCGCTGGGGTCGAGCCCAGTTGACGACGACAGTGAGGCCAGAAACCGGTCCTGGGAGGTACTTGTCTCTTGTCGTGGTGGCGGCGACTAATTTGAAACGAGCAGAGGTATGTGGAACTACGGACGAAAAAATTTCTGCTTTTCAAATATCGCTCTCCACGGCCCCACTACGCTATCTTTTGAGCAAACCTTATACCTACATTCAAGGTTGTGGGAAGAATGTATCGCGTAGTTTTTGACTGGCGCGAACATAACCGTTGGATGGCGCGAGTTACATTGAGATTGCGACCCGCCATCGATATGACCAGTTGACTTGGTCTTGCTCTGTTCGTTTCGATTCAGCTGTCTCCCTGCGCTGGGGTCGAGCCCAGCTGACGACGACAGTGAGGCCAGAAACCGGTCCTGGGACGACTGATTTGAAATGAGCAGAGGTACGTGGAAGTACGGATGAAAACATTTCTGTTTTTCAGATATATATATATATATATATATATATATATATATATATATATATATATATATATATATATATATATATATTAGAAATAAAGATATAAAAGTTATAAGCAATTAGGCTCGTATATAATATAACACTTTAATATCAAAAACTGTACAAGAGTGACACGTTGCCCGAGCACCCAGAATAGAATCTCCCGGCACGTCCACACTCCCCAAAAAACAATAAATCAATGATTCATCCCTACAAAAAGTAAATCGGTACGATGTAGTCGTTTCTCAGATTATTTCCCTGTGACCGGCGGCGACTCAATGACAACAAAAAATCAATAAAGATAATTCTCTCAAAAAAAGTCAAATTAACATGGGTTATTCTACAACATTTGGTGTCTTGATAGTAGATAACCAACACGGCCAGGCTGACAGTAGCGTCGATCTCGGCGCTTCAAACATCCTCACGCTTTTCTGTGAAAAAAAAACAAAATAAAAAGAACTAGGGTCCAAAATATGTGTCGTTTGTGAAGTCCTCAGACTTCACCCTGCTTTGCTATTAGCGAGACAGAAACAAAAACGTAAACAAACAATGTGTTTGTGGAGGCCGCATCCTTCATCTATTTGCTATTGCTACTGCTATTTGTAAAACAGAGACAAAAATGTAGATATAAATAATTATCTGTGAAGACCGCAGCATTCACCCAGATCTGCTATTAATAAGACAGAGACAGAAATGTAAACATAAAAGTTGTCTGTGGAGACCACAGTCTTCATCCTGCTCTGTTATTGGCAAGACAGAGACAAAAATATAACATAATAAAAATTCGGTGGAGACCGTAGACTTCACCCTGCTCTGCTGTTAGTAAGACAGAGACAAAAATATAAACATAAACATTATTTGTGGAGACATCAGCCTTCGCCCCGCTCCGTTACTAACAAGACAAAGACAGAAATATAAAAATTAAAATTATTTTTGGAGACCTCAGCCTTTACCCTGCTCCGCTATTAACAAAATAGAGACAGAAATATAAACATAAAATTTATTTGTGGAGACCTCAGCCTTTACCCTGCTGCGCAGTTAAGGAGACAGAGACAGAAATATACACATAGATATTATTTGTGGAGACCTCAGCCTTTACCCTACTCCGCTATTAACAAGACAGAGACAGAAATATAAACATAAATATTAATTGTGGAGACATCAGTCTTCACCCTGCTTTGCTATCATTAAGACAGAGACAGAAAATGTAAACATAAAAATTATCTGGAGACTGCAGTCTTTACCCGGCTCTACCTTTAGTTGCATATAGACCAACCTTAAATTTTACATTACGGCTCACCCCACTCACTTATATCAGTTCATCGTCAGTTTCTCTTTCATATTACTCTAATGGCCATTCCCTTAACTGTTCTTTTGCTGCTTTTGTAATAAAATTAGTTCCAATCTTTTTGATTTCATACGACCATTTTCAAGTCTTTTTACTGTTTCATACGGACGTAAAAACTCATACTCACTATTTCTTATATGCATTTGGGAATCTCGTGCATCAGAACAAAATCACCCTCCGAATATCAAATAGTGTTACCACATTACCTTTTTGTTCGATATAAGCAAAGTTGTTGTGAGCTACTCACCGAACAGTCTTGACTGGATTTCTACTAAGATAATCTACATGTGGAAGATCACTTCCTTTGCGATAGATTATGTCGAAATTAAAATCTTGCACATATACCCACCAGCGGGCTACTCGAAATTACACCGACCAAGGGCAGTAGTTCCGCCTTAGTCGCCGTTACTTTAAGAGCGTTACAATCCATGACTACCGGAAATTTAATCCCAAGCAGATATCCGATCCGAAAATGTTTGAAAGCTTGCACAATGTTTAGCACCTCTAATTCGTAGGAGTGGTATTTAGCTTCAAATTCAGTTGTTCTTTTACTCAATCTGTTCAACTGATCGTCCATACGAGATAAAGGAAAGTTGTTCTTGATGGTAACCCAATTAAGCTCTCGGAAATCCACACAGAGTCTTTGCGATCCATTTTTCTTCCTCACAAGCAACACTGAACTGGCGTCACTAGGCTGAATTATTTTGTTAGGCAACAAATCTGTGGTTATGTCGAGCACAGCATCTCTCTCGCTTTCCGACATCCGATATGGATAATGGGCGATAACATCTTTTTCCAAGTGAATTTTAAGGCTAGTATTATTTACTGCACCTACTTTGGTACCACTCGTAACTAAGATCTCGAATAATAACTTGAAATTTTTCTTGGAATTCGATAGGCCTTTCAATTTCACAAATTTCAAATGAATTAGTTAAAAATACTACTCTGGTTATTTCAGGAAGTTCACATCGAATCACAGGAGATCCTTTATGATCATTGATTGTAACTAAACTTCAAATATATTACGCCCAATAAACACATCATAATCGATACACATCACACCTCATAATACGTAACTGGACTGTCAATATCCTTAATTTTGATATTGGCTCTTAATTTCTTTGATAGATTTGTCGTAACGTTTGTAATTCCTTTCAGCATAATGCTACAGGGGGCTATTTATCTTGAAATAATTTAAATAATTTCTGAGACATAAGAGACTGAATCTGCACCTGTATCTATAAGAGCCTGAAATCGGTATCCATCAATGTAAACTTCTGTAGCTGCACACGACTTTACATAGATACGACTTTAGTGTAGAACAAAAATTAATACTACGACGTTTTTCAATAACGGCTTTAGAAAAGCAGTTCGTTCCTCGTTTAGCACAAAATGCGCATGCATCACTTGAGTCCTGCATACATCCAGTAGGCGAAGACTGTCGAGGGGATGATTCACCCTGATGAACATTTCTTGATGGCACAACCACGGAAGAAGGTTTTAGTATTTTAACATGGCAGGTTGCTTTTATATGGCCTAATTTACCACACCAAGATTTTCTTGAATTGGTAAGATACTTCTCACTAGACTTCTTTTCAAAAAACCATTAAAATTTGTAAACATTTCCCGTGAGACCCTTCCTAACGGTTTTACGTAAAATGAGAGAACTACCAAAAGTTCAGAGACAATTTGACAATTAGCATTAATTGCAGCATTGCGAATATCTAATTCTGAAATTTCATGCACAATTAGTTCCACCAAATCAGCTTCAGACCAATGGGCACGTAGATTTTATAACATGGCTACTTTTCCATGAACATATGTTTCATAAGTATTCGATGTCAACTGTTAAACTTCGACGCCTCAAATAAACGTCCTAAATTTCTTTTCGTTGGAAACAATTCAAGAAAGTCTTACCGAAAAGTGGTCCAATTCATATTTTCGGGATCCCAATGCTCGAACCATTTTCTTGCATCATTTATCAAAAATCGACTAACTCTTGCCAAAATTTGTCATGCAAGTCTAACCATGCAAGTTAATTTTTTATAGTTTCTACTTGACTTACCCACATGGTAGATTCATTTACCTCTGGGTGAAAATACCGCAAATCAACTTGGTCATTAGAACCCTGAGATTGCAACGCTTTCAAAAATTCACTTATTAGATTTTTCTTTCAGACGACTCCATAATTACTTAGTTTTTGCACAATGGTACTAAAAAAAGTTAACAGTAAT
The DNA here is from genome assembly GCA_031761425.1 of Cosmopolites sordidus. Classification (NCBI taxonomy): domain Eukaryota; kingdom Metazoa; phylum Arthropoda; class Insecta; order Coleoptera; family Curculionidae; genus Cosmopolites; species Cosmopolites sordidus. The sequence continues at coordinate 336,337 of JARFXV010000163.1, read as the reverse complement.
CGTAGTGCTAAAATACGACTCAATTTATAAGTTAACAAAATTAAGTTAACAAAAACAAATTTATGCGTCTGATTTACACTCAGGCCCACAAATAGACAGTTCTGGAATTCAATCCCACTTCTGATGTTAGAAATAAAGATATAAAAATTATAAATAATTAGGCTCGGATCAAAAATCACACTAATATCAACAAAACCAACTGAACAAGAGTGGCACAGTGTCCAAGCACCCAGGACAGAATGTCCCGACATATACACACCCCCCAAAAAACAATAAATCAATGATTCATCCCTATAAAAAGGAGATCGGTACGACGTAGTCGTTTCTCAGATTTTTTCCCAGTGACCGGCTGCGACTCAATGGCAACAAAAAATGAACAAAGGTAATTCTCTCAAAAAAAACAAATTAACATGGGTTATTCTACAACATTTGGTGTTTTAATAATAGATTTCTATTATATTCTATTATATTTTGAGATATTAATGGACAGCTGCGAATATCTCAAAATAAGGAGCCCCAAACCAAGGCAAAAAAAAACTAAATCCACTTAGCGTCTGACTTGTATCAAGCGGTTAAGTGGTCAGCGTCTGTTATTAGCAGCTGATATTTAAGTTCTGGAACTAACCCCTCCAGTCTTAGCCTCTGAACCGTCATGGTTCAAACCTTTAATTCAAAGTACAAGATGAAGCGTTCTAGTAATTACAAAATTACCCCAGGAGGTAGACAATACTCTGCCAGCTTTGCTGGTACAACCGGACTTTCGAATTCTGGGGCGTCCGGGCTTAAAGGCAAAATCTTTCAAAGGGAGTCGGAGGCCTCTGGCCAACCTCTGAAACCGAAAACAAAAACTTTCTTTGGAACGGCCGTTCGGCTAAATGTCAATTCTCTCCTGCACCCACGAAAACTACACGAATTGGGGCGAACGTTGAATCAGCAAAAAATCAAAATTTTAGATTTGCTAGGAGCCAGATTGACATATGATAACACCTTGGAATTCGGCAACTACAGAATTTTTAAAAGTAAAATGGACAAAAGAATACTCAAAAATACACCACAACTCGGTGTTACTTTCGCTATCTCAAGAAACATTCTCGGTTCTATAACTAATGTCCAGCCAGTAAATAATCGACTTATGACACTCTCCCTCAAGTGTACTAACAAAAACTAGGGAAAAAAAAAGTACAGGAAAACAGTCGGCAGTTTTCCCGCTCATAAATAGACTACCCATAATGGTAGACAATTGGTTGAACTATGTTCGCAGTTTAATCTAAAAATAATGTCAGCCCATTTTAAGAACAAAATAACAAAACAAAAGACCTGGAGGTGCACAAACACGTACATGGGTGAATTTCAAATTGACCATGTTGCCATTTCGTACCCCAATTATAAAGAGATTTTGAATGTTCAAGTCAGGAAAGGAGCTAACATAGACACGGATCACTACTTAACTAGAATCACAGAAACAAAAAATTATTAAAACAGCCTTAAAGTTGATCCCTTTCCAAAAATGTAGAAAACATCCGTGGCGGGATGAAGTTTGCGAACAAGCAGAGTTAAGCCGGAGTAAAGCATTCAAAAATTGAAACAGTCAAAAAACAGCAACAAATCATAACATCTTTTTGGAAATAAGAAAAAACACATCGAAGCTAATTAGACAAACTAAAGGAAAATATGAAAACAATCAACTTAATGAAATTTCCAAAAAATAACATCCGAAACTTTTACAAAAGGAAAAACGAATAATTTTTGGAAACGGGAAACGGATTTTTGGAAAAACGGATAATTAGCTCTAAATAACCAAGACAATTGCAAAAAACTTTCGAAATATTTTGAACAACTACTAAAGTGTGCTGAGCCCTTAAACAACTTACCAACACTAAACCCTAAACAAACAAACCCAGATTCATTACCACTGAATGAAAATAAAGTAATTAGGCAAATCAAGCGACTTAAAACTAACAAAGCTTCTGGTAAAGATGGAATCACTGCAGAACTTTTGAAATTCGCTGGTCCAGGTACAATCAAGGAAATAACCAAAATTCTACAAGAAGTTTGGCGAACCGAAAAGATTTCGGAAGATTGGAAAGATGCTCTAATCCATCCACTACAGAAGAAATGAGATAGAACGGATGTAAGCAACTACAGGAAGGATATCTCTTCTCCCAGTTTGTTACAAGATTCTATCTCAATGTCTACTAGACAGAGCACATGGATAGTTAGAACCTAAAATTTGTGAATATCAAGCAGGTTTTCGACCGGGCAGATCCTGCCCTGAATAGATCCGGAATCTAAAGTTAATCCTAAGACATCAAAAACTGTCAATAAAAATCTCGTCTGTACATTAGTGGATTTCAAAAAAACATATGATTCTATTGACCGCGAATCTTTATTCCAAATTTTGAAAGAACAAGGACTAGATCTGAAATCGCTGGCAATTATTAAAGCAACATTAACTAACACAAGGTCAAAAGTTAAGTTCATGGGTGACATATCAGAGCCATTCGAAATTAAAACTGGAGTTAGACAAGGGGATGGACTCTCGCCACTATTATTTAACTGTATCCTAGAAAAAGTAATACAGGAGTGGCGTGAAAAAAGTCGGCCCTGAATATTGACCAGCCCATTCAACTGGGCAGAACCAACATCAAAATTGATTGTCTGGCGTTTGCTGATGATCTAGCAATTTTGACTCAAGATAGATTAACGGCACAAAAAGAAACAGCATCCTAAAAGAAACAGCAGAAAAGGTAGGACTCCAAATTTCCTTTGAAAAGACCCAATACATGACCTGCAATAGACTAAGAACACCATTTCTAAAAACAAAATAACATCAGATCAGGTAACATCAGACGAGTCTCTCAATTCCAATATTTGGGTAAAATAATCATGGAAAATGGATTGGAAAAAGCGGCCAATAAGGGTAGATGTCAAAAAATGGAAACGGCATTGAAACTGACACAAAATATTTACAACAAAAGATGCACATCTAAAAATACAAAACTGAGACATTACAACACATTTATTAAACCAGAATGTCTATATGGGGTAGAAACGCTCAGTTTGAATAGAAAAGAAGGAAAGAAAAATCATAAGAAAAATCTTAGGCCTCAAACAAATAAATAGCGCAACATACCGACTTCGAGAAAACCAAGAAATCAAATAATACACAGATATATATATATATATATATATATATATATATATATATATATATATATATATATATATATATATATATATATATCGATATGAGAAAAAGAAGACTTAAGTTTTACGGACATATAAAACGGATGAATCGGGGTAGGCTAACTAGACAAATAGTCGAATTTTATGAAAATAGGAATAGACCTAAAGTAGAAATAATTAAATGGATTACTGCAATTAAAGAGGACCTACGATCAGCAAATATTACACAACTTGGTTTGACGAAAGGAAAAAAGCTCATTGCGAAAGAATGAAATTAGCACGGTCGCAAAGGAAGGCTAACAACAACAAACGCCTCTAACTGTACTTCGCGTGGTCCACCAGGCCCTATACGTAAATAATAATGTTGTTTCTAGAAAGAAATATTTCTGACCAATTGGACAATTATGTTCAGTCCAACTTCGTTTGGTGGACGAGTTCGGAGTGTATCTTCCAAACAAGCATACTAAGATTAGAAATAATCTAACAGGAGTTTCAAGATGACCTTCTTACTGTTAACTTTGCATAAGGCTATAATTAACAAGTGAATACGTTCAGTAGACATGGAATTAAAAAAAAAATATAGGAAAAATCTAGAATAGATAAAATACTCAAGCTGGATACCTGAAAAGCGGATGAAGGAAGGACTAAAGCCATGACCATTTAAATTGGCCATGTCGAATGGGCGCTGCAATCACATGCAGCGACACCATCCTGCGGTAAACAGTCGCAGCAATTAGACTGTGTGAAACCGTTCTTGACGCGTTTAACCTCGGGTAAGTTTTCAGGTGTCCAGCTTGAGCCCAAGTGATGACGGCTTAAGGCCACAAACCGGTCTTGAGAGACACTTGCTGGCGCTTTGGATGGTGGATGAAGGAATGGCAAAGCACGACGTGGAGCACAGGTGAACTTCCTTAGCTTTTTAATACTTTTCTCCACGGGCCCGGTTCATAATTTTTCGATCACACACACACACACACACACACACACACACACACACACACACACACACACACACACACACACACACACATATATATATATATATATATATATATATATATATATATATATATATATATATATATATATATATATATATATATACATATAGATATATATATATATATGTATATATATATATATATATATATATATATATATATATATATATATATATATATATATATATTTATATATATATATATATATATATATATATATATATATATATATATATATATATATATATATATATATATATATATATATACACCTACTATCATCTTTTGTCCATGGATTTTCCTTCTCTCCTTCACTCCTCAGTCCATCTTGTCCCCTGATCTCCCTGAAATTTCGCTCTCAGATGCAACGTTCCACCAATGTATCTTGTTTCTGTACGCGCTTCCCTCCTCAAGCTCTGCTGGATCTATTACTGCCTTTCCCAGATCAGTTCTGATTTGTGCTATCCATGATGTTGCTGACTTAATCTCGTGTATGTAGAAATAATTAAATGGATTGCTGCAATTAACTGAGAGCAGCAAATATTACAAGGTTAACGTTTGGAAGGTTGGCCAGAGAGAAAAATGTAGGAAGACTGGAACAACTTGGTCTGGCGAAAGGAAAAAGCTCATAGCAAAAGAATGAAATTAGTATGGGCGCAAAGGAAGGCTAACAACAACAAACGCCTCTAACTGTACTTCGCGTGGTCCACCAGGCCCTATACATAAAAAATAATAAATATAAATGTATATATATATATATATATATATATATATATATATATATATATATATATATATATATATATATATATATATATATCAGAATTTGAAACCAGGGCCATTGAGCGTGTGACTAGCCCGCCTAGTCACCGCGGTCGGTGCTCCATATTTATGATCTCTATAGATCTCATCCACTACATTTTTCACAATGCTTTGATTATAGAAAAGTTATCCTCTCAGAGAGTGCCCCGTTTGTTACTAGTCGACCCAATATGCACTCGAATGAATACTCAATCCAAACATGGATTACCCATTATATACCAGAGAGTAAATAGAAAGTGATTTTTTGGATTATCGTGGCGAGATGCTCATGACAAAATAAGGAATATCACTTAGGAGGTTTGTCTTACTACGGAATCAATTAAAGGGTAATATTTAAGATAAATGTCTACTTATAGCCAAAAAGAAAGTCCATTTTCATCACGGTAGTACGTATAAATGTTGTTTACAAAACCGACATATCTTTCCAGATGCTTCATAATGAACAAAAAATACATAACTCTATAATATACTTAATATATACTCTATAATATATAATTATCAAGTCAAATATTCTAAAATAATAATAAACATTTATCCCCTAAAATACGAAGAGTTTTCCAAGTAGAGTCTCAAAACTTTAAAATGTAATAGCAGCAACAGTATTTGGAACGTAAATGTCGCTCATAATCGGCTTTTTTTAGAACATTCTTGTCAGTCCACCATGAGAAGATAATCTATTCAACAGAGCGTAGAAATTGGAAGTTAGAAGGCGACCACTCTGGGGAAAAACTTTGTCTTTTCTGACGAAGCGCACTTTTTGCTTAATGGATTTGAGAGAAGAAACTATAGGATTTCGGTCGATGAAAATCACTGTTTGGTGCGGTTTTTGGACTGAAGGAGTGAGAGGACCATATTTTTTTAAGAAAATGATAGAAATCACGTTACTTTTAATGAAGAACATAATTGGAATATGCAGGCAGAATATCTTTGACCCGAACTGAAATGTGAATATAATGTTTTCTTTTAACAACATGGTGCTTTACAGAAATAAATCCCGAAAAAAGTCATAAACCATTCAGGTAAAATGGCAAATCAGGCAAATATTTTCAACCACGCGATATTTATCAAAGAGTAATTGAAAATTGGTTGTCCACTAGAGGGGATTTTTGAGCGACATTATTTAGACATTAGTTCATCAAGATAAAATAAAAATTACAGGATTATCACTTGTAGTTATCATTATGTCTCATTTTAATGCATTTTTGAACAACGTTTTATAAAAATTTTCGTTCGTCCCAAATATATTTTAGAACAATATCTTTAATTTAAGAGGAATTATTAAAGGTATTCATCCCGGCCCCGAAAATATCTTGTTTTCCAAATTTTATAAAGGGCTCTGTTATATTTAAAACATACAATATGAAATATAACAAAAATATTGGTAAATAATTTTCTAAACCCTGGGAATAACATTGTGAAACATTTTCTTTGTCATTGTTTTCTATATCTTACATTAAATTTGAAAGTTTACAATACCTTTTTGATTTTTCAAACTCGTTATTTGAAACATTCGAAAAATTAAATAAAAAATATATTCTAAACCTTCCAAAGGTTACTTTGGAATATCCCTTTAATATAACTGAGATTTTTCAAGATATTTGCAAATTTTTTCGATTCTATTTTGCTTTACATTTCAAGTTTTATAATAGTTCTTTCATTTTGAAAAATGTGTTAAATATCTATAAAATGATAAACGCATTTTACCATTTTGAAGCGATTGTACCACACTTGTAAGTTGTTTCCAGAAAGAAATATTTCTGACCAATTAGAGCATTTTGTTCAGTCTAACTTCCTTTGGAGGACGAGTTAGGAGTGTATCTTCCAAACAAGCATCCCAAGATTAAAATAATCTAATAAGAGTTTCAAGATGACCTCCTTGGTATTAACTTTGCATAAGACTATAATTAACAAGTCAATAAGTTGTTCAGTAGACATGGAATTAAAAAAATATATATTGGAAAAAACTAGAATAGATAAAATAAAACGATACACTCAGAAAATAATGAAATATAGAACATGTAAAGAAGATATTTGAAAAGATAAAATATTTGTGAGTCGAATATATAATAAGAGACTTCCTAAAACAATATTTGATACAAAGACTAAAGACCAAGAAGAATGAGGTGTGGACATCCAGGACGCTCTGTTGTTATTTTGTTAATACTACTTGTTTTCCGCGTGGGATTTAAAATTCTATTCCATTTGGCTTTTTAGTTTCCTGGCCACCTTCTACTTTCTTTTAATAGGAAATGGAATCGAAATAATAGGAAACGAAATCCTCGGGGTAGTAGTCCATGATCCGAAGTTTAACGTTATTGAGGTGCAATTGCAAAATCTTTCTCAGCTTTTGGTTGGAGGAAATTACCGCATGAACTTTACCAGACCTCTCTGTGAATTTAACAGTTGCTGATGAACCCCGGCGTGTTTATAGATATCGTAATAAGCAGTGGCGGCTCGTGAGGGAGAATGTTGGGACGCCAAAAAACCCATGTGGGTAAAACTTTAAAAACCCACGAGCCGCCACTGCTAATAAACCTACTCTCGTAGCTCTCTAGAGTTTTGATAAGGATTTTGTCAGTATGGCCCCATGCTCATAATCCATATGTTAACATCGGTCTTGCAAAGATCTGAACTAGCAATAATTTTAATCGCGTTGAGAATCTTTTGTTTCAAAAGAGAACAGAACATAGTGGTTTTTTCAAAGCTGCAGCTTTAGTGATGGCGTAGTCCACGTGGGTCTTGGGTGTAAAGCCCTTATTATTTTAGGGATTGGTTCAATTTAATTATTTCTTTTTCAATCTTGAAATTTCCGACGGGTTGTCCCTGTACGAAAACCAATCTTGTTTTAAAAACATTTTCAATGAAAAACGGGGAAAGTAACATCGTCCAACGCCATTCACCGACGTACTTTGGCAGCATAATTACAAATCGTGTTACTGTCGTATCGTATCGTATCGTATCTATCGTATCGATCGTATATATATATATATATATATATATATATATATATATATATATATATATATATATATATATATATGTATATATACATACACACATACTCTGATCTTTTGTCCGTGGATTTTCTTTCTCTCCTCAGTCCACCTTGGCCCTCGATCTCCCTAAAATTTCGCTCTCTGGCGCAACGTTTTACCTATGTATCTTGCTTCTGTACGTCCTCAAACTCTGCTGAATCTATTGTGCCTTTCCCAGATCAGTTCTGACTTGGGTGATCCTTGATATTGTTGACTTGATCCCTTGTATGTTTGTAAGAATTATATTGGTGAGTCTTGTCAGTGGGAATCTACTGATATATCCATAAAATTTCAACCTCCTTTTTCTTATGTCCACTAATCTGTTGGACATTCTCACTGTGGTGTTCCTGGAATGTAGTCTGTATCCGTCCTCTGTCAGTTTTGGGATAAAATTGTCCTTATAATTCCTATGCCCCTTTTTGTGTGGAGTGTAGTGTTTCGCTTGAGTATAGTGTTTCTGGTTTGAATACTGTCATGTAGTATCTTGTCTTGTGGTGTCCAGATATGTCGTTCATATTTAATTACTTGTTTGGTCCTAGGTGGCGCAGAACACGCTGATCGTGTGAACTTTACGTCGAAGCTTGGTTCAGGGAAAATTAGTTGCTATGGAGCGTTTCACCGGACAACAAAGTGCTATCTGTATTTGCGCGTATTATCAAAACAACAATTCTCTTATTATGGCTCGTCAACTTTATAAGGCCGAGTGTAAATTATACTCGGCCTTATAAAGTTGTTATTACGACATTAAACTCTAAATTTACCACTCCTGCATATCCAAGGTCAAGCAGAGGTGTAAACAACATTGAACATGTGGGTGAGTCGGTTAGAGAAAATCCATCCTAATCCGTACAGAAGCGAAGTAGACAGTATTATTTTTGCTAAATAAACTTCCAAAGCCTATACTATAATGTTATAATAATAAAATGCAATATATATATATATATATATATATATATATATATATATATATATATATATATATATATATATATGTTTCTAAATCATTCCGGGTGTCGATCCGTTGATGCTGTGAAGTCACGACGTTTTGTCAAAATCTCATTTAGTATTTTCAAGTGTTCCACTTCCGCTCTGTTCCAGCACCATCTAGCAACAGGACATAAAGTCAATTTTGAAGGAGCCAAAGAAATAGCGAATATTAAAAACTACAAGGTCCGACCAATCTGAGAGGCCCTTGAAATAGAACAAATGGGTAAGCTAAATACGCAAAACGACGCTCGAAACATTCCAAAATTATGAAAATCCCTTCTGAAAAAAGAAGAAACGCAGCAACATGGCGGCGAGGTATAAAAATCAATAAAGGGACGCCCGGCGGAGCGCCGCAAATAGTCCCGAACTACCCCGATATAATCTGTGCAATCGCCGGCTATAAACGCGAGCGCAACGACCCGTGCAGTCAGTTGGACTCTTCATCGAAAAAAGTCGAAGTGGATAACACTTGAAAATGCCAAATGAGATTTTGGCGAAACGTCATGACTCTTCACAGAATCAACGAATCGACACCCGGAATGATTTAGAAACATTATCTACCATCCGTGAAAATATTAGATATAACATATATATATATATATATATATATATATATATATATATATATATATATATATATATATATATATATATATATATATATATATATGTATATATATATAGATATATATATATATATATATATATATATATATATATATATATATATATATATATATATATATATGAAGAAATCGCCAACAATGTACTTCAAACGGCTGCTTCAATAGCACCAGAAGAAAAATGTCTCAAACAAACAAAAATTTCCAGTGAGATCATTGATTTAATGAAGAAACGGCGAGCAATGAGAAATGCAGGTAGTTCTTTTGGCAGGGTCGAGTACACTGAGCTCTGCAAAACTATGAGAAAATGTATCAGAGGGGACACGCGCCGATTCAATATGCAGCTAGTGCAAATAACCCTGGAAGAAAACAAAGGAATTAACAAAGCTAAACAGAAGCTGAGAAACAAAAGAACTCAAATATATGCTTTAAAGCGTGAGGATGACACAGTGTGCAGGGCGCGTACCCAAATGTTAGAGACTGTCAGAAGGTTTTATTCCCAGTTATATGAAGATCAGAGCCAGTCAGGGACAGCAATACCCATGGACGAACAATATATAATGCCAGATATCCTAGTGGAGGAAGTAACAAATGCTATAGAATTGATGAAGAACGGCAAGGCTCCAGGAAAGGATAGTGTAACTGTCGAAATGCTAAAAGCTGGTGGTCGGACGTTACATAAAACACTGGCAAAATTATACTCAAAATGCCTCAAAGAACAAAAAGTACTTGACTTATGGAAAAATGCAGAAGTGATCCTTTTACATAAAAAAGGAGAACAGGAAGATTTAAAGAACTACCGTCCAATAAGCCTCCTATCAGTGATGTACAAAGTTTTCACTAAGATAATTTCTAAAAGAATATTAAAAAAACTGAATGGCGCACAACCAAGAGAACAAGCAGGATTCAGAAGTGGATTCAGTACAATGGATCACATCCAGGTTGTACAGCAGGTCATAGAAAGGCACAACGAATACACCATGCCGCTGTGCTTGGCTTTTATCGACTACGAAAAAGCATTTGATTCCATCTCAAAGCATGCGATAATGGATGCACTGCTTAGCCAAGGTATAGAGAGAGCCTATGTAAACCTATTAAAATCGATATATGATGGAGCTACAGCCACAATTCACCTTGATGATCTTGAAGTGGGAATTAATATAGAACGAGGTGTACGGCAGGGTGACGCAATATCGCCTATTCTTTTCTCGGCTGGCCTTGAAGCAAACTTATTTTGCTTCAAGGCCAAATTTGCAAACTTAAACCATCTTAGATTTGCAGATGATATTATTCTCATTTTACAAGACCCAGAGGAGCTGCAAAGACGCATATAAGAACTGCAAAGGGCTGGCGAACCATTTGGCTTGAAAATAAACCTGAAAAAGAGTCAGGTTATGTTCAATAACTTTGCTCAGGACAGAAGAATTTCAGTTTTGGGAAGGGATTTACCTATTGTGGACAGCTTTGTATATCTTGGGCAGAGGATTTCAATGGAGGGGAATACCGCCCGGGAGGTGGAACGGCGTGTTAAATGTGGCTGGCAGGCATTTGGTAGGCTCAACACAGTGTTTAAGAGCCGACTCCCACTTTGCCTGAAAAGAAAAGTATTCGATCAGTGCGTTCTACCCGTTATGACATACGGAAGTGAAACCTGGACACTCACATCGCAATCAATTCAAAAACCTCGGGTGGCACAGAGGGGAATGGAAAGATGTATGCTTGGCATTACAAGGCGAGACAGAAAGTCCTGCTCATGGATCAGGGAACAAACAAGTCTGTGACATCATTGGAAGAGTAAAACAATTGAAATGGAGATGGGCAGGCCATATAGCGAGGCGATGGGACGACAGATGGACCAAGGCAATCCTGGAGTGGATACCGCTTGATCGCAAACGTCCGCGAAGAAGACCGAAAGCACGATGGATTGACGACATCGTTAAGTATATTGGACCCGAGTGGCAGTGGAAAGCCCAGGACCGTGAAGGTTGGAAGCATGCTGAAGAGGCCTTCATCCTGCAGTGGATCCATACGGGCTGATGATGATGATGATGATGATGATGATGATGATGATGATGATGATGATGATATATATATATATATATATATATATATATATATATATATATATATATATATATATATATATATATATATATATATAGATAGATATATAGATAGATAGATAGATAGATAAAATATTTTGTTGGTCGTTAAGAAGGCAAGTAAGTCGTAAAATATTTAGTATAATTTTTCCCATTTCTACCTTTATCGGCATTAAGATATCTATTTTTTTGTATATATAAAAATATTTCCTCACGAAAATAAAATCCATTCGTTACGAAACACTCCATTTATGACTTAAGATTGGCCAAATAAAGATTACTTTCGAGCAAAACAAAAGGATTAATATATATATATATATATATATATATATATATATATATATATATATATATATATATATAGCATCCGGAAACTTAGAAAGAGGATTTGACAAAATATCTAGCTAACACATGAACTTAACCACGTATGAAAACAGAGAAAAATAAAACTTAGACCAATGGTTTTGTCGATGCATGAAGTCGTAACGAAGTGGCTAAAATTAGGTTTGAAATCGATAGGATTGCCCCTAAGCTTTCATATTTTACTCTAATCGTCTGTTATTCTTTAGACTCATCATCTTATCGGAAAATTCACACTCACGATATATATTTCGAGAAATAACAACAGTTTCAACTAATATGGGTATATTTAGACTGATTAGCACAGACGAGTTAATTTTCAGCAACAAACTTGATCTTATATTGGTTGACGAATATTAAAAGAAAAGTGTTACGTTTTGACAGCTATATGCAACTAATAAAACATGAGAAGGCCAAATGCTACATTCAGACGCCAATACGACGAAAAGAGCAGTGATCAGAATATTTTAAAGAAAGTCCTAATAATTATTGTACAATATGTTAAAACCGATAATGGAAGAAAATGAATAATTTTGAATTATAACAAACCATTCCGTGAGATAAACGATGCTCAAACGACCAAGGGAAAGAGGAAGACCATAAACAAGATTCCTGGATTAAATGGAAGAAGTGTTAGATCAGATAGAAATTGGCTTATGGAGAAGACGAGAGAAAGATAGGGAAGTTTCAGGGGATACTACTGAGAAAACCAACTCTCACCAAGAACTGTAGTGTTGTCAGAAAGAGAGAGTGTATAATAAAAATATTATTTTACCAGTTTTAAGAAGTTATTGATTTACATTCGATAATCGTATGGAAATTGTCACGAAAGTCATCAAAGAAATAGTTATCCATACTACCTTACCTTTTTTTTTTTTAAACAGAAATAGTTTAGCCGTTAAGTGCCGTTATTTTACTTCGGGTCCCTTACATTTTCCTTTCCAAGAGTTCATGTGCAAGTTCGCCAATCTCACATCATTTAATTCCTCGTTTAACTCGAACTTGTCTCTCTCATTTGTCTTTTCCACCTTATACGTGGTCTTCCTATATTATTCTTGCGATATAATTTTATTTCGAATATTCACTTAGCTATCATTGAGCCGTTAATACTGTGTAAGAGATCCTAACCAACTAAATTGTCTCCCCTCGATTATTCTTCCTACCGGTTTTTTATTTTCATTCATTTCTGAGTGTCTAATCTTGTAATTCCTTGGATTTTCCTGAGAAATTTCATTTTTGTGACCGTAGTTCTGTTTTTGTTTCTGTTTGCGGTCCTTCATGGTTCGCTACCGTATATTAAGGAAGGTTTTACCACTATTTTAATATTTCCGTTTTATCTATTTTGGTTTTCTTTCCTCTATTTTTCTATCTTTCCTCTAAAACTGTGTTAGGCGCATTCTACCTTTTAAGGAGAAAGAAAGTTTAATTTATGAACTTGATGTACAACTTGTTTCTTTTCCTGTGCCGGTATCACAATGGTATAATTTTCATCTTACTTTTTATAATCTCTGTCCGATATAAATTTGTTATAATACTTCTACTGCCTCCACTATTAATAATATATCATCTGCAAACAAAATGTCTTTAAATTATATTCCAAATAAATTATTAACTAAATAAAAAAAATACTGATTACTTTTTAGAAATACAAAAAAATTTAATAGAACACGAAGATTTTTTTTTCATTTCGTATTAAACACAATGTTTAATGTTTTTTAATACGAACTTTCTGTAGTTGCCATTTATACTTTGAAAATGCTATAACTCAAACGTCCCCATCGTGCTGCTTTACAAATGGTCAGCCTTTTGTTTGTTTTGTTCTCTGACAATAACCTACTTCGGATTAATATATTGAAAAAGTACAAATTCCTCTGGACCCTAAACCAAACCAACCAGTGACTTTTTGAGAATATAACAATAGTTTCATAATCCCTATTGAAGTGTCGTTACCTGTCAACGGCAATTTTGTATGTTGATATAGCGTTTAATTGAAAATGTAGCCCATCACTAAATACAAAAAATATTTTTTTCATAACTACCATTTTCATAATAAGTAACAAATGTATTTTCGTTTTTTCCTTGCTTTATGAATAAAGGATTATACTTCACTCCTGAAAGGTTTAATCCGATGTCAATTAAGGTTATTAAAACATTATTTTAAAAAAGGCTTCAAAGCGACGGACGCCACTTAGCAGATTTGCGATGTAAAGATGAAAGCAAAGAATAGGGTAAAATTGATTCATCCACAGTTTCTCAATATCAATGTTTTAAGAGCAGCTGTGGTTCCATACCATACTATTTATAAATACCACCTGAAACTCACCTTTATGGACGCAGTAAATTTTTTAAAAAATCACCAATTTTTAGCAATATTGAAGGAGTTTCTTTATAACTTGCAGATCCTATTCCCAAAGTTTGTTTGATGTTTCTCCAATAGCAAGTTCGATCTCATGAAAGTTAAGTTTCAGTCACTGTCATCCACTATGCTGATTTCGAAAAATTTTAACACCCTCCCTATTATCCTGAGCTAACTTATCATATTTTACCCATGCTGAAAGAATATTTGCGTGAAACTGAAAGCAAGTGTAATAAGTAGAAGGAGAGCTAAGGGCTCTCCTTCATAGATATCATACATATCTAGATATTCAAAAATCATTAATACTAAAAAAGAACTAACATTAAGGATTTTTTTTCTTTTCTTTTAGCCTTTAGGTCGTGCATAAGCATAGGTCTCTCTCAAGATATTCTCCTATTTCAATCTTCAATTTTCATCCATAGCAACCCTTTTCAGATCATCATACCATCTCATCACTGTTCAACTTTTATTCCTTTTCCCCACCCATGAAAGGCTTTCATTAAACGATCTTAACACTCCTTCTACTATCTGATGTTCTTGCCAGGTGGTCGGCATAATCCCATTTCAATTGGGTCGGTTGGATTGGATTGTGTAATAACTTGATGTTAACTTATAAAAAGAATATTTAGTAAATTTGTTTTTTAATCGTAATTAGTTATTTTTTTTTAATAAATATCAATTAATGCCACAGCAATGATAACAATAATCTGTAAAAAGGCAACATATTATGATTAATAACTGAGAAAATGAAACTCTTGTATTCTTCCAATGGCGCATTTTATATGAACACGTAGAACAGCAATTCGTTTGCCTTCTAAAACCGTAGATTGATATAATTTTATACCAGAACTAACCGAAGGCGGTTTAATTAATTTTATATTTTTATCCTGGAGAAGTGAAACAATGTTTTTGAATACTCTGTTAAATATACATAATAAAACTTCTCCCAACAAGGATACTACGGATAATATACCACAGTAGATTATAATATGTAAACTACGTTAATAATCAGTTCAGAATAAAAACAATCACTACCCAAAATTATATACATATTTGTTATTATAACAGATTGATTATTTTCATTTGAAGTTTGCAATACTTTTAAAACAACACCGATTCTTCAAATCACCGCACTAAACTGTGTTAACTATATATATATATATATATATATATATATATATATATATATATATATATATATATATATATATATATATTTTTTCAAAAAAAATCTACCCATACTACATTAGGGATTTAATTAAGGTTTTCAGTATTTTTAAAAATGGAGATTTTTCGCTTTGCATGTTTTACAAACCACCACTTTGAATTCTTAATTTAATAATATTTGTGTATGTGTATGTGAATTTCAAAAAAGCATATGATTCTATTGACCGCGAATAAAAGAGCAAGGATTAGATCTGAAAACGTTGGCATTAAAGCAACATTAAAACTGGTGTGAGACAAGGGTGGTGTGAGACTCTCGCCACTCTTATTTAACTGTGTTTTAGAAAATGTAATACAGGAGTGGCGTGAAAAAAAGTCGGCCCTGAATATTGACCAGCCCATTAAATTGGGGAGAACCAACATCAAAATTGATTGTCTGGCGTTTGCTGATGATCTAGCAATTTTGGTTCATCATGTATTAACGGCCCAGAAACAGATTGAAATCCTAAAAGAAACAGCAGAAATGGTAGGACTCCAAATTTGAAAAGACTCCTTTGAAAAGACGCAATACATGACCTGCAACAGACTAAAAACGGATTCTTTCGTTCTTAAGTCATCCATGATAGACGTCTTCATCTCTCAAATACAAGGTGTTACTCAGCTATATAGATTGCTCTAGCGATGACTATTTGCGGATCCACAGAACAGATTGTCTTGGTTTTCATCAAATTGATGATAAATCCTATTTCTCGAGATGCCTATTCTAGATTTTGAAACATATTCTGGAGATTCTCTCCGTTTTCATTTTTGGAGATTATGTTATAAAAATAATATTTTTCTAAATATCCCAGATGTTCGCTTATATGTTAAGGCTAATAATTCGTCTCGCCGATAACTAGCCCCGACACAAGAATTATATTAGTTATATCTTCAGACTGGTTTACATATAATTGCATAGTCATGAATGCATATTCCAGAAGGACTAAAAGCAAATTTGTAGTCATCTAATATATACATGCTAATTATTGTGACTGTGTTATTGTCGATAAATACCTATTTAAAATTTTCACGCTGGTTTACTTTACTCCTCAGAAACCTTATCATTACATAACTCGGAGGATGTCCGTTAACTATTCATTGTCCTCATATATATCAGCTAGAAGATGTTTCTATAATAAAGTTGTATAAATCTGGTGGTTTGCACCACTGATTAGTGCAAATGTATTACCATGATATACTTTACAATGTAACATTGGTATATATCCTAGAAAATCTTGAGAACTCGTTTCGTCAAAATGCGCAATAGTGTATTATGAATCTCAGTTTTATTATGATTTTCTATCGTAATAAATCGATTCAAAGGACACAATTACATCATTATAATTTCCAGTATACACGAAAGTAAATCAAATATAAACCGGAATTGCTTTATATATATTTATTATTTATAAAATAACACTACAAAACTATTGATCATTTTTTCACATATACTCTTCCACGTTATACACATTTTTCCCTGAGGTTTGGAAGCTTGTCAATTCCAGGCTCGTAGAAACTTTGAGTTTGAGTCATCAGCCAATTGCGCACG
Source organism: Cosmopolites sordidus (assembly GCA_031761425.1). NCBI lineage: Eukaryota > Metazoa > Arthropoda > Insecta > Coleoptera > Curculionidae > Cosmopolites > Cosmopolites sordidus. Next base: position 319,113 of record JARFXV010000163.1, on the reverse strand, counting down.
AAGTCCTCAATATCCTGATCGTTGTCAAATCGTACCCCATCAAGGCTGCATCTTTCAAGGTACTCCATACAGTACCTCCTGTATGGAGGGTGTTCAGGCATATGTATATTTCCAGGTCCCAATGCATATTCTCCAATTTTTCTTTCGTCAAACCCGCTATGTGTAGCCTGGCGTTGTCATTTCCAAAGCTAATACCCACCTTTAAAGAGATATCTTGAATAGTGAACCGCCGGTCACCTTCGATAAGGTCGTGAATTACACCATGTTGTCAGCAGTGACCCTTGACTTGAGACGTCGATTATCACTTACATTTACCACACTTTCTCGTCCACTCTTAAACTTCTTGGCCCAACCAAACACTTGGGTCTTAGACAGGATATCGTTCTCATACTGGATTTTACATATATATATATATATATATATATATATATATATATACATATCATCATCCGCACGTTCGTCCCCAAAACACTACAATTGATCAAGCAGACACTGACTGACACAACTTCTAAAGTAAAATTTATGCGAGAAATTTCCGAACCCTTCCTGATTAAAACTATAGTACCAAGAGTACCAAGGAGAGGGGTTATCCCCACTCCTCTTCAACCTGGTCCTGGACAAAGTGATAAGGGAATGGGAAAAAGAACTGACACTGGAAACCAATACGACTCGGACGATCCAAGAACAACATAGAAATAACATGCCTGGCCTTCGCAGACGACCTAGCCATATTCGCAGACAATGAAAAAAGGGCAACCAAACAGATCGAAGTCCTCAAGGAATGTGCAGAGAAAGTCGGCCTACAAATCTCCTTTCAAAATCTGAATTTTTCTACGCAAAATTAGTCCAAATTATGTCCAAAATTTGAACACCAAATACGGCAAAATAAATAGGGTCACTCACTTCGAATACCTGGGCGAGATCCTCGAACCCAGAGGAAGAGAGAAGATAGCACAGAAGACTCGATTTCAGAAGATGAAGAGGGCATACGGCAAGACACACAATATCTACAATAAGAAATACCTATCCACACATGCAAAAATAAGACACTACAACACAGTAATCAAACCAGAGGTACTATACGCAAGCGGTTTACTTACACTTCATATAAAAAGCGGCATAGAAAACATACTAAAAGAAGAACGCAAAATTATGAGAAAAATTATCGGCCCAAAACTGACATAGGAAGGATACAGATTTCATTCTAGAAAGACCACAAAGAGAATGTCCAACGTAGCGGCGAACATAAGAAAAAGAAGGTTGAAATTCTATGGACATATCAGTAGACTCTCACCGACAAGACTCACCAACAGAATTCTTACATACTTACAAGGAGTCAAGTCAACAGTACCATGGATCACACAAGTCAGAGCTGATCTGGGAAAGACATAAATGGGTCCGACAGAGATTGAAGATAGAAGAACGTACAGATACAAAATACATATGTGGAACATTGTATCAGAGAGCGAAGTTTCGAGGAGATCGGGAACAAAGTGGACGGAGGAGATAAAGAGAATCCACGGAGAACGGATGAGAGAGGTGTGAAGGATCACAAAGAACACTCGAAAATGAGTCAGAATGCTTTACGTGATCCAACCGGGTCTATACGCACCTAATAATATACATATATATATATATATATATATATATATATATATATATATATATATATATATATATATATATATATATATATATGTCCGGGAGTACATCCGATATTTGGTTTCCTGTTTGTTGGGAACTTGCAGACGTTTCGCCAAGGTCGCACAAGGTCACACAAGGTCCCACACAGAATGCCATGTGTGAAGCAGTTATTTCAGCCTTTGTTGAAGAATTCCAGGGCTGTTTTTCTGGAAGTACACTATGGTACGATGCATTATCCATTACTATTAAGGATGGCTCTTCTAAATTTGGGATTAGCTGTTTCGACCTCCATTTTTGAAATATGTTGTTGTTCATTTCACTTGCACTAAACTTGCACCCTGAACAAATCCTTTCAAAGAACCGGCATGAATGATTATAAAACGTTTCCCATCATATCCTTCTGGCTTACGGATACTTTCAGCACTACTGCCTTGCCAAGAATATGTTTTGTTTCCTTTTGAATAAATCCAGGTGTCATCTAAAAATGTAATTTGGCGTCAGAATGTGCTGTTACGATTTTTCATATATTTGCGAAGAAAGCAAACTGTTAAAGCAGAAATATTGTTACTTTCGATTAATGATCACCTATTGTCATCCCGTTTGTATTTAAAGCCTAGGTCCTTCAGGAGAATATTGAGTTATGTATGACCCATACTGATAATTTCCTTTTTTTCCAACTCCATATTAAGACTTTTGATAGTTACATGCTTTCCTAAAAATGAAAAAAATATGTTATTATGAAACTATTATGAGTTATAATGAAATTTTTAGATTATGAAACTGTTTGTTGAAAATTAATCTATATTATATTCTAGTTTTAATGAAAACACTTAATGTACACTGTATATACAGGTAGACTTCAAGTTGATTTATTTTTGTTAATGGAATGTTTTGTTACTATAATAATTATTGCTAATATCTAAATATTTTATTATTTACCAGGAATAGCAGGATGTGCCAAATATTTGCAGTAGATTGGTGTCAGCTCGAGATTTTACAGTTTTCTGATAAATTGTATAGCCATAATGTTTGCGAATGTGAAAAATTAAAATACCTATGTGGTACAACTGGCAAACAATTAATATGTATTCATTATATTTAAATGACTTATTTTATTTCTACATATTGTACAAGGTATTTCGAGCTTCTGTATTATTTCCTTCAGGTAACTCTATTGTTTTGGTCTTCGCACGACGTCTGATTGTTCCAGGAGAAGAAATAACTCGATTTTTTTGTTTTTTTCTTAACAGAATACACTGCTTTCCTTGATATTTTTAATGCTGTTGCAACTTTCTAAAAATATATATTACAATGTGATAATGAAAAATAAGTAAACCGTGATTAAATTAATTATTATTTACCTCTTGAATGGATGAAAGAGAGTCAAAAGGTCCTCCATTCCTTTTTCCACTTCAAAATACTCATAAATATTGAGCACAAATTGTTAGTCTTGCGATTTCAGTTTTTTTCCCGATATTATATGAAATTGCACAAAATGTTAAATTAAATATACCTTAAAAGTCCGCACTTCTACATTTCCGTTGTTATTTTGAAACGGTTGTTTATCTTTCAGTATGTTTTTATAATTAGCCAATATAAATTCTTTTTTTATTAAAAATTTGTAATAAAATGTCTTTGGTTAGGTTAGAATTATTGATGGAAATAAAACTTTATGAATCCCCACAAATACTTACCGATAATAAAATAATCAATAACAGTAATTATTATACGAAATTATTTTATAATAAAAATTCACTTTACAACACAAATTTTCACTAAAACACAATAACAAATCAAGTCAAATGACAACCAAAACAGGACTGCTGAACTCAATAGAGGAATTTTTAAACACCGATACTAACAAACACCTTTGAATTATTTGTTACTTTCTCTTTCTACCCCGCTGTAACACTATCGTAAGGTACTGCTTTTACCCGAAGACATACGTATTGATTTTTTATCTCGTTCGGTAAAGAAAAAGAACATATTGAGACAACGTCTATGATATAGGAAATTAATGACGTCATTTAATGGCGCACGGGTAATCTTTCGACGGTTCTATGTTAGCTTTCCTTTAGCTAACCTTTCCACTAGTGTACCACGACATCAAATCAACGTTTCTGAATACCTTGCTTCAGATTTACAGTAGATTCAATGCTTAGGACTGTTCTTGGATCTCTCATGAGGGTCTTATCCCCAACTGTTCCAAATTTCTGAAATTGCTGCAATTAACGATAAATTGCCAGCTATTTTTGCTTATATTTACGTTGAATTACAATAATCAATTTTTCAATTTTGCTGCGTTCTTTTAGAGCGAATTTATCTATAATAAAATGTGCATGTCTCCACTATACCACAGCCAAACCCAAAATTGATATCACAAAAATAAAGTGTTTTTGTTGGGCAGTGTAATTCAAAAACGAAATACAAAAGAATAATATAATCTTTACATATCGAGTAAGTAAAAAATCCAACTAAAACCACCAAGTTTTAAAATTGTATTTATTTTTTGTTTACCCAAAGGTCTATATTTATAATCTGTATGTAAAACATTTAGAATATGAAAAATGCAAGAAAGGACTGTGTTTTGCATTAGTATTCACAAATGTCTTGATAAGGAATTTGTTCGCCAGACAATTCTTTAAATAATTAAATAGCAAGGTGAAAAAACAGATTTGAAACATAATATATAGTCTAGTTTGGTCTGAAGTTTATATGGAAAAATTCAATGTGATTTAATCAAAATTCATAGGAGCATTTGGGGTTCATAGTTTTCGTTTTTTAATTTGGAGGTAGACATACTGTCTCAAAGAAATTCGAATAAAAAATGGCCCCACATGGGATCGGAATAAGTAATTTGGAAATATGTTTTCCATTTTCTCATATCTTTTTAAAACTTATATATTAAAAAGTACTTTCAAGAACTGATTCAGAACCGTCTGTAGTTTACAAGGTATTTCTGTGTAAGGTTAAAAAAAGACACCGAATTTTATCTTTATTTATATTACTCCAAAAACTTTCGCTTCGTTGATATTTGTTTAATAATTACTTCATTTTGTTAAATAAAATGAAATGGAATTTTTACCTGAATATTTCCATGCCTTTAGTATTAATAATTTTAAATTTGTTCTGAAGACATTTGATGATGTTATTAATGCGTCTTAATTTAACTTTAGCAACTTTTGGTGCTGTAGCTTTTCGAAAAAGTCGCCAATATCTGTTATTGAAAGAACAATTGATGCAGTGTTATCAGTATAAAGACTCGTTGGCCTTTATCTTATTGGAAATGATGCTGATAAGACATTTACTGCCAAACAACTACAATATCACTAAAACATAAACAACGTTTTGAAAAACAAATTTTATTATATGGAATTATATACTATGGGATATCAACTAGATGTGGTTACATATATTCCTAAATTATTTCGAGTATCGATACGTTAGTTCTGTCAAGAGTCACGACGTTTCGCCAAAATCTCATTTGGCATTTTTAAGTCTTGTTCACTTCGCTTCGAGTGAAGAGTCTAACTAACTCTTTTTTGCTGGACTCGAAGCGAACGAAATTGAAAATACCAGATGAGATTTTGGCGAAACTTCGTGACTCTTCGCAGAACAAAGGTGTCGATATCCGAAATGATTTACGAATATATGCAGTTGGGGAGATCACAATACCAGGAGAATCGCCGTGCCCGGTAGCCTCGCGGATAGTGTACCAGATATGTGCAAACATAGCATAGTGGTCCCCTGAAGAAAGATGTTTATACACTCAATCCTGTTTTACGTGTTGGTTTCACCTGCTACCCCGAAACTCCCAGCCTTATCTCTCGAGACCTATTTCTGGTCTTGCAGTCTTCATCAATCGGGCTCATATCCGGCTATGAGACCAAATGAAGGAATCTCCCTCCTGTCTTCATTATGTTCTTATAAGTGCTGCGCTACTTCAAGTGTTTTCATGTTTATATACTCAATCCTGTTTTACATGTTGGTTTCTTCTGCAACCATCAAACTGCCAGCCTTATCTCCCGAGACCGATTTCTGGGCTTGTAGTCTTCATCAGTCAGGCTCATATCTAGCTATGAGACCAAAAGAAGGAATCACTCTCCCTTTTATCTTCATTATAATATTATAAGTGCTGCGCTACTTCAAACACCTTCACCTCTCGGGATATGAGATCCCATTACCGATAAGTTGATCGTTAATGGGAAAACTGGGAAAGGAAAGCATGAAGGTTTTGTATTTGACAGAGTTCAGTGTAAAAGGTTTCTATTTTCGAAGGTTTTGAAGGGTTCACCGGGCAAGTAAAGCTATGGTAGAAGTACTTCTCCAAACCCGGAATTAGGGCGTGGTTGGTGATGAACTCACTTCGCGTTTCTACATAGATCTTCCTCTGTTGGTTACTTCAGTTGCTATATATATATATATATATATATATATATATATATATATATATATATATATATATATATATATATATATATATTATATATATATATATATATATATATATATATATATATATATATATATATATATATATATATATATATATATATATATATATATATATATATGAAAAACAGAAATTTTTTTTCATCCGTACTTCCACGTACCTCTGCTCGTCTCAAATCAGTCGCGGTCACCATGCCGAGACAAGTACCTCCCAGGACCGGTTTCTAGCCTCACAGCCGTCATCAGCTGGGCTCGAGCTCAACGCAGTGAGACAGCTGAAAGTTAACTGGTCATATCTATATATATATATATATATATATATATATATATATATATATATATATATATATATATATATATATATATATATATATGTATATATATACTCTTCAACCTCCTCATAAGCCAAAGAATATAACACCATCAGTGATATTAATGGTAGGATAGAACAACTATATGAAAAGTTGCTAGAGCAATAAGCAAATATTTCAGCGATATAATTTTAAAAAAAGCACATGGCGACTTAAATATCGAGGCGAGTTAAATATCTATTTTAATTGAAAAAGTTGTTTAATTGAAAATATATTCAAAACCTTCTTTTCAAAAGACCCTTTATTAAGCAATACATGAAAGTTTAGAAAATCTCTCTAGACACATTTAGGATGCCAAACCTAGCTGTCCATCCGCTGTATAAGTTTACGATTAGGTTTATTTATTCAGAGATGGCTAGAAGCCAAGTGAATAGAATACGAAAAGCGATCGTCCGAAGATATCGACTACGAATTATAATATTATCAATAAAGCGGCATCTCATATTCTATTATTAAACAGCTTTAAATTTGAGTAAACGTTGTGTTTAAATAAGCAATATTTTTAAGCAAACGTTGTGTCTGAGCAGGTTTTTTAAAGCAGCGTTATTTTTGAAAAAAGCTTTATATAATGGCAGGTCCTATATTTAAACAATCATTATACTTGAGTAAATCTTGTATTTAAACAATCGATATATTTGAACAAGCGTTATTTTGAAACGAATTTTATATGTCATCATGCACTACAGTTAAAAGTGTTGTATTTACACAAGTGTGAATTTTAAACAAGCGCTATGCTTGTATTTTAGAAAGCGTTACATGTAAACAGGGGATATATTTCAATGAAAGAAACGGAAATTTGCATAAAAATTGGGAACTAAAGTCAAAGCGATCCACTGGCCTCAGCACAACACACTCAGATATTAATAGAGCTAGATTGCTACATCTAAATCGTTAATCAGTGCCTTGATTTTGCAGAAGATGTAGTGCTAACAACAAGAAGTAAACGAAAATTAAAGGAAATTCCATTACTATCCCAAGCAACAACACTAGATATAAGATTAGAAATTTACGCAAACATATCTCAATATATGCGAGCGTAGTTCCAGAAGTACCCGACCTAACAAAGAAAACACAATAAATTTGGGAAAAAATACCTTTATTTCTCTACATAGTCTCCTTTTAGCTCGACGTACTTTTCCGCTATACTCAATAACATCGATTCTGTTTATAGTGAGAATCATCGAGCTCCTCGTCTCGAACTCCACCTCTTCATTACTGGCAAATCTTTTACCCCCGAGAAATTTCTGCAAGTTTTGAAACGGAAGTTCGGAAAGTTCCGAGAGGCTAAATCTAGTGAATAGGGTGCCTGAGAAAGCAATTCGAATCTAAACTCATTGATTTTCGCCATCGCGATAACGGAAGTGTGAACTGGTTCATTGTCTTGATTAAACAAAACTTTCTTTTTTGCCAAATACAGCTGCTTGTTCTTGATTTCATTACTTAAATGCTGCAAGAATTTCGCATAATACTCGCCCTTAATTGCCGCATCCTAAAAAACTGACGCCATGACATTGTCTGCAGTCGAAACTGTCTTCGCCTTCTTTGGAGCTAATTCTCCCCTTTCAATCTATTATTTTGACACTTTCTTCGTTTCAGATGTGAAGTAACGGACCCATGTTTCATCCATGGTTATGAATCGACGCAAAAACTCAGCTTTATGTCTGTAGAACTTTGTCAAACACCCGATTGAAATATCTTTACGACGCTGTTTTTGTTCCATTGGGAGTAATAACGACACCCATCTTGAACACAGCTTTTCCTGTCCAAATTTTCAGTCAATATGCGATGTACAGCACTTGATATGCCTACCATGTCTACTAGCTCGCACACTTTCTGTCGACGGTCATCCAATACCATTTTGTGGATTTTCTTCACCATTTCTGGCACGGTCACCTCATTTGGTCGGCCACTGCGTTGTTGTTCTTGGCAGCTCGTAGGGGCTCGTTTAAACTATGCCACCCAATATTTTACTGTTCTAAACGAAGGAGCAAACTCCTCCAAAGAAAAATTTAGCCCCGCTTTGATATCGATTGGATTGAGACCTTTCAAACGAAAGTATGATATCACATAACGATGACCAATATTTTCCATGTTTACAAATTCACTGAGAACGTTCACTATTAATGACTTCCACACAAATACTAAATAAAGTAGCGTCGTCAAACTTCAAACTTAAGCTTTATAAGGTTGGTACTTTCTACCATAGTCATTATTTTTAAACAACAACCGCCATCTATACATCAAGTCGGATACTTCTGGGACTACCCTCGTAATATGAAGGGAACTTTCTTAAACTAATATGTTACAGATAAAAAAGCGAATGTGCATGTTTTTCAAATTCGAAGGAAAGATATAGAACAGTTTACATACCTTTGCGCAGAATTTAGTACACAACCTTAAAATAGCTATCCGATTGGAGGCGAAGGTTGAAGGAGGTAAAGGCTCAGTAGTGACTTGCAACACCACAGAAAGAAAGAAACGAAGCAATTAATCAATAGTGAAATACTCTCCAAGAGAATAAAGCTACGAATATAAGAATCCATTATAAAATAAAATAAAATGTTTGGTTGCGAAGCATCGACGTTGAACAGAAAATGTTTCCGGTGTGGGAACAGAAATGTCAAAAAAATATATAAAGGTAAAAAACTAAGTACCAGATTACTAAGAAAGGAGAACAAATAATGAGTTGCGAGAATTGTAGAGACAACCCGATGTAGTAGAGAACACAAAAAGACGGACTGAGGTGGTTGGGTTAACTGACAAAGATGAACGAAACTTTCAGAAAACAGAATAGAAAGAACAAGAAGACGAAAGGGGTTTACAGTGGCATCGATGAATGACGTAATGAAGGATATAACAGGCTTGAATATTACCAACAGGAAGGAAAAAGGAAAAAAAAATCAACAAAGCCCTGGGCCAGTTAAGCCTGCCGTGTTAGCATACAATGCAATATTTGAATAAGGATAATGTCTGTTTCCAATCGACTACTGACAAATAATATACCAGTATATTCAGTAAACTTAGAAAAAGTTGACACAATACAATTCATTCATCAAATAAAACACAGCGCCAAAAATTACTTTAATCAATATTATTATCCTGTGTTTTGGAAGATTTATAGAACCGAATTATACCATGCAGATGGACCATTCCACTCAAGAAATTTTATCTCTGACGCGTGAAAATACACCTTTACTCAGAGAGCCGACCGCGCTGTGCTTAAGACTGTTGCTATGGTTGTTGTGACTTTGTTTAAATGTTCGTGAATGTTTCTGGGCCTAAGAGTGTAAAATCTGACAAGGAGTCACCTCTGAGTTTGAAACTGAGTTCAAACTTTTCAAACAAAAATTTCCTTTCAAAAGTTTCAAACTGGGCTGAAACGCCAGCTTGAAACTAGGTAGAGCCGGATGGCAGATGCCGATCACTCGCCAGTTGGTCGAATTCTCGAGAAATGAAAGATTAAGCACAAAACCAATAGTTGATAAGGCAAAGGGGGTTTTAACCAAAATTATCGATAGCTGATGTCCGTGATTCGGAATCCACGTTAAGCTGTAGATCCAGTCGCTAATAGCATAAAGTTGCGGATACAACTCTAATTCTATATGCTTGCCCTACCTAACTTATCTAATCTTAAGTTACCCTACCTTATCTTTCTCTCTTGGAGGTAGAGAAAGCTTTTATAGCTTGAGTGTGGGACTCTTCCAAATGCATATCCACTAAAAAACCACCCCTTTATAAAGCACAATTCCCTACAACATCCTGAGGCCGCAGAAGCATGACAGAAGGGTGTCGAAGATTTTTTTCGTTTTTAATGCCTAAATAATAAAACATCAGAATTAATCCAAACTTGTTTAAATGCTGTTAAATTACGAAGTAGTTTTTGAATTTTTTCTTCACACTCATTCACACTGCACACACCGACCGACCAATGTCTGGTGAATACGGCGGGTGGGGCAGGACTTCCCAATTAAGTGTTTCCAAATAGGTCTTAACCGGTGCCGCAACATACGGACTAACATTATCATGTAGGAGAATAATTTTGCCGTGTCTGCAGTACAGCTCAAAAAAGATAGCTTGGCCTCCGAGGTTTGGATGCAGTGCATTCGTGATGTTAAAACTTTGTTAGGCAGTGACCCTCTCATTCATTCTTTTGCACATCTTAGAGGCAACGCTATGTTGGTTGAGCTGCAGTAATGGTCGCGTCTTTCCTTGAGTGATCGGTTCAATCTCATTAATGATGTTCGGTAGAGAGCTCCAGTAATGGTTTCGCTCGGTTTGGGCAACTCATAATACACGACATCAAGCTGATCCCACCAAATACACAACGTGAGTTTTTTTTCCATGAATATTCGGTTTGGCTGTCGATGTTGAAGCACGGCCAGGTGATCCCTATGATTTTCTTATCTTTGGGTTATCGTAATGGATCAATTTTTCATCACCAGTGACCTTTTTCATGCCTGGCAAGCAGCATTTTGCTCATACAAAACTCGGCTTTACTCGGCGTTCAACGTCTCTCGGCTTCAATTCATATGGAAAACAATTTCCTTGTTTTTGAACCATTCTCAACACTTTTAAACGATGTGAAATTGCTTGTTGAGGTACTTCTAATATAAGTGCAAGTTATTTTGCGTTTGGGACGAATCTTTTTCCAATAGTACTTCTAATTCTGTGTCTTCGTACACTTTCGGCCTTTCACTGCGTTCTTGGTCTTCCACGTCAAACTCACCGTTTTTAAACTTTTGAAACCACTCACGACAACTTCTTCTACTTAAAACAGCCTCACCATATTCTTCTACAAGCAATCGATTTCCCTCAACTACAGTTTTCTTACATTAGGTATTATTATTAATAATTAGGAATATTATTCTGAAATTAAAGTAGTAAATCAAAAGTTCCGGCAAATGAAGCTTATTCGGCGGGACGAGAAAAATATGTAATACTCATGCGGAGTCACTAATACTTTAAGTTACTTATATAGGAATATATATATATATATATATATATATATATATATATATATATATATATATATATATATATATATGTATATATATATATATATATATATATATATATATATATATATATATATATATATATATATATATATATATATATATATATATATATATATATATATATATATATATATATATATATATATATATATATATATATATATATATATATATATATATATATATATATATATATATATATATATATATATATATATATATATCGATCCGTTAATTCTGTGAAGAGTCACGACGTTTCGCCAAAATCTCATTTGGCATTTTCAAGTGTTGTCCGCTTTGACTGAAGAGTCCAACTGACTTGCACGGGTCGTTGTGCCAGCTTTTATAGCCGACCGGCGGCTGCGCAGATTATATCGGGGTAGTTCGGGACTATTTGCGGTGCTCGGCAACTCTGTCGGGCGTCCGTTTATTGATTTTTCTACCTCGCCGCCACGTTGTCGCGTTTCTTCTTTCTTCAGAAGGGATTTCCATACATTTGGAATGTCGCGAGCGTTGTTTCGCGTATTTGGCTCGCCCCTTTCTTCTATTTCAAAGGCTTCTCTGATTGTTCGGACCTTGTAGTTTTCAATATTCACTATTTCTTTGGCTCCTTCAAAATTGATTGTATGTCCTGTTTGTAGATGGTGCTGGAACACAGCGGAAGTGGTTTGTTTGGTTTTCAAGTTGTTTTTTTGTTCCTGTATTCTGGCCGATATTCGTCTGTTTGTTTGTCCTATGTATATTCTGTTGCAGTAGGAACAAGATATACCATATACCTCATGATTCTCCAGTCTAACTTTGTTCTTGGGGTTTTTTAGGATGTTTGCGATAGTTTTGAGTGCGGCTTGTTGGCTGTTCTGATCTTATGTTTCCTTAGTAGTCTGCCTATCTATATCTGTGATTCCTTTTACGTATACTAGCAGGACCTTCGGTGTATTTGCTTCATGATCCTCTATCGTTCTTCGTGTTTGGGTTTCCTGATGGTGAATGGCCTTCCTGATACAATTTCCTAAATATACATTTTATCTAAGGGCTGTGGAAATTTTTGGTAGTTCTTCGCATCGTGTATCTGATAGTGTCAGTCGAAAGGATCTGAAAATCAAGGTGTTCGCTACTGCTTGGATTTGAGAAAGATGATGATGGGATTTAGCGTTGAGGTATCGATCGGTGTGAGATGGTTTTCTATACACTGTGTATTCGAGGGTTCCAGAAAGTTTTCTTGAGATGAGGAAATCCAAAAACGGCAGTTTTCTATCATGTTCGACATCCAGAATAAACTATATTCTGGGGTGGATTTTGCTTAACTGGGTTACTGTGTTAAGTTCGTTTCCGTGAGGCCATATTATAAAGATATCATCTACGTAGCGTTTCCAAAGTTTAGGTTTTAAAAGAGCATTGGCCAATGCCTTTGCCTCGAAGTCGGTCATGAACAGGTTGGCTATAATGAGTGATAAAGATGACCCCATTGTGACACCGTCGGTCTGTCTGTAGATCTGCTGGTTGAAGAAAAAATATATATTCTACAAGCAGTGTTTCGAGAGTTCCTCCACATATGGTGAAAAATCTTCATTGAAATTAGGTCCAGAGTCCCTTCTATGAGGATACTTGGATATAGTGAGACAATCCCCATGCTTTGTTAACGTTTCGGTTTAATAATAAACCACCTTCAGAACTCTACAATATATCTTATTTTTATAAAAATACTAATTTAATTAAATTACAAATTTTAATTGTTAGATTATAATAATAAACAAAAAATTTAAAAGTTAAAAATGTTTTAAGTATATCAAAATCAGATATATGTAAATTGAAAATTAAAAAAAGGTGGATGATGGTTTATGTTAAACCGAAACGTTAACAAAGCAATAAATAAATTATAATTATGTTACGGGGGTGTATAACTCCTGACTACTGTTTGTCTCATTGGACGCAGTCCAAAGAAGTCAAAAAACTCCATATATAAGCCACCCGACGAGAAGTCGGCGAAAATATGAGTTGTTTGATTGTGGAGGGGGACACCCTATTCTTGGCGATAGAGCATATGTCGGTACCCTGATGAGTCTAACCACCAACAGACGAAACATGTGCCCTCCAATGTAAGGGATAGGTGGGGCTTCCTCTCGGTCAAGCAACTAACCAATGCTCATTATAGCGGAGACGCAGGATGTTGTGCATTCCACATGAGATTGTGGAACCCAACGATCGGGTGTGTATAACTCCTGACTACTCTTAGCTTCATTAGATGCAGTCCAAAAAAATTTCAAAAAAACACCATATATATAGTATAGTATAGTATGGTATAATTAAAATAATAATTGACTCTTACATACATGTCTATGATATAAATAATATAGATAAGATAATAAATATAGATAAATAGCTTACTTTGTCTTATCTTACCTTAACTTACCTTTATAGTAATACCACATCGTTGGTGACTTAAAGAGGCTACAACCCTTAACTATCCACTTAATTCAATCTGCCTACCTGTGAATATTCTTCTCTTCTCCAAATTGCTGAATCTGGATTCATAACTTCTCAACGTTTTAACAACCAAGAAAGACATTTTGAAACCCACATAAAAGTGTTTAATAATTTTGTGGCTTTTCAAATTTAAAAAAAAAATCCGTTTTCTTGTTATGTATGTAACTGTATATATTTCGAGAAAGTAAAACGATATTGGAAATGTTTTCAATTGGTTAAGCAATTAAATTATCTGACCTACTTCAAAAGCACTATGCTTCAATACAAAAATATATTTCAGATGATCGAATCGAATTTCAACTTTAAATTATATTTGTTCAGGTAATTGATTTTATATATAAATTTTCAAATTGTAAAGTTTACTTTCTCAACATAGTGTTACTTTAAAAATATCCGAACTTGAGAGTTTTTGTACAACTAGATTTATTAAAGTCTGAGATAAGTTTAATTTAAGACAGTTGGATATTTTACCGATCGCCCGGGAATATATTTCTGGAGTTATAAATGATTGATGTTGTTATTTAGGAGATTATATTATGTGTCAAAAAATGATCTTGAGTGTATAGGAATAATTTCCATTTTTCGTCAGAGAATATGACTTACGAGAAAGATGAACAAATAATACAGCTAATTGATTATTTTATGTGGACCAATTCTCTAAAAGTGCTGGGGTAATATTGATCAATTAGTTTTAGCTTTGATAAATAACCTGCATATTATATAATACAATCCAGCATTGCATAGAACATATACGTTTCTTACGATATTTTAAATATTTGTTCCATATTATTCATATCATTTGTTCAGGTAGTTGGGGTATTATGTCCGCAATTGTAGGAGTATATCAAATTGTATTGTATATAAAAGATTTAACATAACACCAAAGAAAATAATCTAAAGGCATTAAATCACTTGATATTTGTGGCCAATTAAAACGTTCGTTCTTCGAAATAATTTTCTAACTGAATTGTTCTCTCGATAAACAGATTGTTACGTTGGCGATATGACATGTGGAGTCATCCTATTGGAACCATCTCTCCTCCCGATCAGTCGAATAACAAAACCCAACTTCCTGCGAACGGCGACGAATTGATAAATTTGGATCTTCATCAACTCCGTCGATATTTTCTTCGGAACGCGCAGTTTTTTGTCTTGTTCTTATATTAAAACACGCATACTCACTAAAACTATCGTTTTATTCGAAATTCAGTGAAAATGAAATAAAAAGTTAGTTTATTTTACAGTCACTTCCTATATTTAGTAATGTAATAAAATGTATCTGATAAATTGATACCAATATTACATCGGAAATATTGGCAAATAATGATTTTAAAGTAAACCAAACCAATAAACCAAAAAAAAATATAAGCACCAATTAATAACCGGTATATATATATATATATATATATATATATATATATATATATATATATATATATATATATATATATATATAGATATATATATATATATATATATATATATATATATATATATATATATATATATATATATATATATATATATATGTATATATATATATTCTATGCGGCTTTGTGTGTGGAGTGTAAGTATCTCGATTACATACAGTGCCTCTGGTTTGATTACTGTGTTGTAGTCTCTTATTTTTGCGTGTGTGGATATGGATTTTTTTTCTGTAATCGAGTCTTCTGTGCTATCTTCTCTCCTCCTGTGGGTTCGCCCAAGTATTTTAAGTGAGTGACCCTATTTATTTATATTTGGTGTTCATATTTTGGACATCTAATTTTGAGCAGAAGAATTCGGTTTTTTGAAAGGAGATTTGTAGGCCGACTTTCTCTGCCCATTCCTTGAGGACTTCTATCTGTTTGGTTGCCTTTTTTTCATTGTCTGCAAGTACGGTTAAGTCGTCTACGAAAGCTAGGCATGATAGTTCTATATTGTTTTTGGGTAGCCCGAGTCGTATTGGTTTCCATTTTCCTTGATTTTTCAGTTCTTTTTCCCATTCCCTTATGAGTTTGTACAGGACCAGGTTGAAGAGAAGTGGGGATAACTCATCTCCTTAGCGTACTCCGGTTTTAAGGAAAGGTTCGGAAATTTTTTACATAAAAAAGTTATAATAAAGCCATTAATTTAATATATCCGGTCAATTTCGAAAAACCAGCGTTTAAATGAATTACATATACGGAAAAAATTACCAAATTAGTGTCGATATATTTATCCAAAACAAACAGTATAAATATTGCTTTCAGAACAAATAACAGCCTAGAATGCTTCATTAAAAACAATAAAAATCAAACAAGTAAACTGTATAAATCAGGAGTTTAGTTAATTGAGTGCGGGTCGTGTCCAAAAGTCTATGTTGAACAAACAGGAAGATTTTTCTCTAGTAGGCTCAACGAACATAAAATAAGTTATATTAAACAACAAAATAATTCTCTTTATGCTTACCACTTAATGTTAGAAAAAAATACTTTCAATGATAATTTTATAATGTTACATAATAAGAATAAATCAAAAAAAATCATTTAGAGAGCCTAGAAATCAACAAAAGAAAAAAGTTGGATATTTTGTTAAATAACCAGTTAGACTTGAATGGTTTATCGTTATTAAACTTATATTGCCCTCCTAGATGTTGACAAAAAATGGATTTCCCCAATATCATGTTTTATGGTATTATTAGGCCGATGGTCACTTTAGGTTGTGGTTACTTTTCTCACTGTTAGTTTAGTATAGTTTGTATTTGAAAAAGGCACTGTGTATCGAAACAATTATCATACATACAATTTTAAATATAGTGGAAATTTTTAGATATTAATCTTTGTTTATTTATTTATAATTTTGCCGACGCAAAATACTTCTGTTGTTACCGTTTTCATATATAGTAACTTGTTTACTTTAAACTTTAGGTAATGTAGTTGATTATTGCGGTGTTTGTCTTCATCTAGAATTATGTTTATTTTGATTAATGAGTAATTTTATAAGATCGTGTCATAGGGCTAATAAGGCCCACTAGAGTGTCCATGGGCCTTATTATCCCCCTTAACCAATAACACGACACGAACTCTTCTAGTTTGTTTGAAACTTTCCTATTTTACTCGCAGGTTCGATTAAAAGACCTCCAAAACCTGCTAGATAGTCCAAAGAAAGCTTAAATAAAGCTCTGGCTACAGTAGAACGGTTAGCCGAGTGGACAGCCATATAACATCATGTACCAAAAGTCTGACAAAAACTAGTTTTAATGCAATCTTCATCAAAGTTTGATAAAATGTTTAACTGATGAAAACATAGTCTACGGATTTAGCGCTACAGATGTATATCCATTAAATCCAAATGTTTTACCTGATGAGGCATTTACGCCTTCTGTATTAACAGAAATGCGACCCCCGCAACCAGTAGCTGTAAATGGCTTTGATACTGACTATTTAGGTAACCAAACCCCTAATCAACCAGTAGAATTTTAGTTCCATAATAATGGTGATTCGCCATGAGCTTTGGATAATGAGCCTGATTCAGCATTGGTAAGAAATGACGATGATTCTGTACGTACTGCTAGTCCACACCGCCTTATTAATACACCTCAAGAACGGTCGCAAATTCTGAAAAAATAATGATATCGCCACAACTTTTGAAAAGTTTGCAGGTAATGCAGACTGCGCTGCTATGAAACACCACTAAAGGAGTTACAAGTAGTACATAGAAGGTAAGTCTCTTCAAAACCACCCACTTCTCACGCAGTTGCCAGTAAATATCCAACAGTTTATAACTCAGAATCTGCGACAGATAAACACAGATACTGATCAATAGATAACTCAGCTACTATTGAGAGCATTTTCTTACACCCAAAGGATTATATATTCTTCTGAAGAGTAAAAATATATCGGGTCTGGTCCAGATGATGACATACAACTGGCTTATCTTAAAACTAAGGAATATATCTCCTTTTTAAAAGATTTTACCGGTACTATGCTAAAGAAATTAGGCATTTAATTACAAAGGCTAAAGAATTACTAAAGACACTTTTGAAGCTAAAAAAAAAGCGAAAGAAAATAAAAAGTCAAAAATAACAGGAAAAACTGATCATAAAGTAGCAAACAAGAATATTAAAAATTTGAAGAAAAGACCGGGATCTTATAAAGGTAAACAAAAAGGGAAGATGGCTAAAATCTCGGCAGAAGCTGTTTGGTATTGTCATGCATACAAGGAAGAACGTTTGTCAGACATGCGACAGTGTGGCAAATGTGGTAGATGGTAACAAAAGAAGATAAAAAAGTATTTTTTTGCCTTTATTGAAATTAGACTACTTAGACTTCCTAGAATATTCCTAGATAGTATTACGATTATTTTATTTTTGTTACAAGGAATGAAGACTGTTTTAGTTTACTTTATTCTAATTAAGAAATGTATAAATGAACTGATGTGGTGGCCTTATCCCCAGATTATAAAAATGACCCAATATAGTTTTATTGGATTTTTATTAAAACATATCTAATATTTGTGACTTTCTTAGTTTAAGCAAGTCTAAAGGAAAACATTCCTATGATTAGTTTTTTAGAAAGTGTATTTTTGTTTTAGTGCCTTAATAAAATACGGCAGTTTAATAAGGCCCACGGAAGGGGTTTTAAAAAACTAAAGTACTTTTTTAAATACTCAACTTTGGTGTTACTTTTTCTATTTTTTTAGTTGTACAAATAAAAAGAATTCACTGAAAACTTGCTTTTATAGTTTAATATCACGAAATAATCGATTTATTACGTTTTTAAATTAGGTGGGCCTTATATGCAGTTACCTTACGCATTTTACGCAAATTCAGAATATAGGTTTTCGAAACTGTTTCACCGTATACACGCCACAAACGTAACAAAAAGTGTTCGGGTCGTTTATACACTATCGTTTTAAAGGTGATATCATTTGCTTAAAATGATAATTCTTATCACAGCTTATCCATTGATGATTTAATAAATTTGTAAATTTATTTTTTTGGCAGAAACCCTTTTGTAAGATTTTTTCTTTCGAATCTTTTGAAGAATCGTAAATTAAATTTACGAAAATTATTTCCCTTGCACCCTGTTTATATGAAAGTAAATACTCAGTAATTTTCTCATTATATTCCATCCAACTTAGATTAAACCCTTTATAACAAATATGGTTATCAAACTTCTCCTTTTTTCTCTCGTTCTTCTCCATATAACAAAGTTAACCGTTAATCCGACGGATTCCTATTTGCTTTTATTAAATGCTATAGTATAAAAGCGTTTCGCGAAATTAAGCGCTCCGTTTAAGGCGCCGGGGAGTGACCGTAATGTTAAAAGAATTAGTTGAGTGCGCTTTGCGAGATCATTCATCAAAACAGATTTTTGTCGCCAACAGAATATTCAATTAATTTTGCTCATTGAAACTATTTCAGCCGTAAGAAACTCCATTTATTTTTTGAACGTTTATTTTACGAAACTAACTAAACTAATTTGAAATATTTTCGCTACGCGAGATCAATTTTCACTCAAATGGTCATATACGAGGTGTGTAGACAAAATAATTAGACTGATGGTATAACGTTCGATCTGGCAACATTGTAGCATAGCATTCGATCTGGCAACAGGGCTAAAAAAATTTTTTTTACTAAAGAAGATTTATCAGTAAACAACAAATAATTTTTTCTAAACTTTGCGACGCACGGTTCGCTAACCATGTTAACATCATCAGGAAAGAATTTAAACTATATTCGTTTTTATCTTATTTGGTATTTAGTTTTTCAATTATTCTATTGGCTCCTTCGGCGTAAAAAATTAAACTGTGATTAATTTAATCAAATGAAATAAACGAGAAGTTTAAAAAATTGATTTGGTGTTTAGTGGTAAATAGCTTTGTATTTAGTGTTTCACACCGAAGGTTCCAATAGAAAAATTGATCTTTCACTTATTTTTTTTAACAAAACATTTAACAGTTAACAAAGATTTAAACTACAATACGCGAGTTGCTATTTTTGTATCCAGAATTGGCTAAAATGGTATTGCTAGTTGCCATCTAACAAGTTTGACATTGTTGACTGTATACGTACTCAGAATATTTTGTCATACGGACGCTATTTGTGTTGTTTAGTGACTTGAAAATTTCATCTCACTCAAAAAATGGAACTAACTCGTAAGAATTTTCGTGCGATGATTTACTACGATTTTCGACATTCAACAAACACCATCTAAAACCACCGTATATCACTGGTTTAGTGAATTTAATCGTGGCCGTCGTTTGCTCACGGACTAATTTAAAAAAGGTCCTCCAAAATCGGTTGTTGTGCCAGAAAACATTGATTCTACGCGCGAGCTAATAAGGTAAAATCGTCCTGTGGCATACTGAGAGAATGAGGCATCTCTGGACATTAGTATCATAAGCATACACAAGGTTTTACATGAACATTTACCCATGAAAAATATTTGTGCGCGTTGGATTCCGCATAACTTGACAAAAAGGCTCGTGTCGATTGGTGCAAAGAAATGCTCAAAAAATACAATCGTGGTGCGCCAAAAGCCGTGTATAACATCTACAGGTGACGAATTTTGCATCTATGTATATGAGCCCGAAATTAAACAACAGTCGACTGTATGGGTCTTTCAAAATGAGTGAAAACCAACAAAAATGGATCGCGCAAAAAAACACTTCGAAGCAAATGGTGGCCTGTTTTTTTGGGATAAATGGGCATGTGGCTACAGTACCACTAAAAAACCATAGAACGGTCAATTCTGAACGGTACACAATCATTTGTTTCATCACACAATTACACAATCATTGTCAACCATTTTCGATGCCAGGAGCAACGGTTAATGCGTTCAAAATGCATGTTTTGACAATATGTCAATCGGAATGGAAAAAAATACTATTAAAATTCATTCCAACATATGCAAAAGTGTATTGAACATCGCGAAGAATATTTTGCAAAACAATATAACCATTTTCAATGATAAATATAACCCTCGTATACTCTCTACTTGTTATTGACAAAATTGTCCATCTCTCTGACAAACTTTTTAATAACTTTTTGTAAAATGAGATTGATTTTAAAGTAAAATATTCTTCGAAAGCAGTTTTGATCTGTCGCACAGTGGCGGCTCGCGAGGGAGGGCGTTGGGACACCGCCCCTCCAGCATTTATCACAGTAAATAATTTTTCAGAGCAAAACACCACAGGTTCACCTCCTGTATAGGATTTCAATAGCACGAAAAGTAAAAAGGAGGAAGGGGAAAGCAAAAAAAAAATTTTCAGTAGCACTATTTTCTTCTACGCTCTCCCACTTTAAAAATCCACGAACCGCCACTGCTATCGCAATAGATATTTTTCAGGACTGTGCAGCATCAGGAGAATCCTGGAAATACTTCCAGTCTAACTCCTTCATTTGTTCTTGTCATTGTCATGCTGGCAGAATAACACATTTTCGACATATCAGCCTTAGACGTTTTTGAATCAATGCCATGTTTCGTTTATCAAGCTGAAGCACAAACCTTATAAATAATTCCTGTAAAATCTCGCCGGTTTGAAAGTGGGAAAGGTGGTTGACCTAGTATTAACCATTGTATTTTCTTACGTGGACTGCTGTGAAACAGTATAATTTGCTGAAGAAAAGGATCAATGCCTAACAAGTACACTTTGCACTTTGTTCATATGTTTTAAACAACAATTGTATTGTGGACCATAAAATTTAAAGCTGTGGATAATTCCTACTCAGGATTAGCTTCAATTTCATCCAATTAATCCTTATTAAACTCGACAGATCTGAAAAACAGCATTACTTATGATTACCCGTAATATTCAATAACATAGTCATGAGACAATTATATTGCAATGAAAATAACAAAATCATAACAAAATGTAATAATTAATTGTAATATTGGAGACGGACGGTCATTATCTTAGCAGAAAACAATTTTAAAAATATTATTTTTCTATCGAAAACCAGAGAAATTATTGTGACAATATTACAAAAATGAAAATGTAATTTTCTATACTCATAATTATCTTCTTCCAGTACAAGATTTTTAAGTAACCTTTAAAATGTTGCCATCACATACCAGGGGTGGCGGTTAATAATTCTTAATTAAAAAGGAATAAAACAAATTTTTACTTTGTTATCTATCACTTATATTTTAAAAAAATAACTATCACAAAGTAACGGACAAATCAATCAATAATTTTTAATTATCTAAAAGGTGGCGCTGGAAACAAGGGTCGGTTCATAGTCTAATCTCTTATGTCATTTTGTTGCTGCGACAGTACCTTTCAAAATGTCATTGATTTTTAAACGATTTCGAGTCAGCGTTATGTTTGTTTCGTGTGGCACACATGTCGAGATTCAAACCAAATAAAAAGCATTTGCGGCACATAATGTTTTTCTTGTTCAATCAAAAGAAAAACGCGAGTAAAAACCTTCCTATACTTGTGGAAACTGACGGTGCACTTACCACTTACCAAAGCAAGTCGATTGAAGGTATTGGCTTAGACGATTCAAAAGTTGTGATTTCGACTTGAAATGCAAAAAACGCCCAGGTTAATGGAAAAAATTTGAAGATATCGAATTACAAGTATTATTTGAAGAAGACGATATAATAAACTCGACTCAACAACAAATGGTAGAGAGGTTAAATGTTGGTTGCTAAACCATTTGTAATCATCTGCATGCAAAAATTGTCTGCATGGGAAAGATCCAGAAGGTAGGAAAATAGACACCATCACCTGAGCGACAGACAGATGGACAAAAGTTTTGCTTTTTCGACATAGAAGAAAGACTTTTTGGATCGAATCGTGACTGGATATATTTCGAAAACCCAACACTCAGAAAAACATGAGTTGACCCAGGACAACCAACAACATCGACAGTAAGACCGAATCGCTTTGGAAAGAAGACAATGCTGTGCATTTGGTGGGGTCAGAAGTGTGTCGTGTATCGCGAACTTCTGAAATCAGGTAAACCGTCTTCCGACTACCACTTGTTTTTATCGATGTTTCACGGACTTCAATAGTTATGGAGATATCGAAAAATGGCTTGATGCCTGAACCACCCCAAAAGTTGTACAGTTTTTCTGGTAGGGGAAAAATATGCAGCTAGCAATGACGCATTCTTTGAATAAACTATTTTTTATTTTTCTCTCAAATGAAACATTTGGTATACCGATACTGCCACCAAATAAAGAAACAAAAAAGTAATCAGCAGGATAATTATAATAATATATCAAAACTTCTTTCAGAATCTTTATGAACCAAATCTTATTTGACGATTTTACCTGAACCATAAGAAACATCTAAGTGCCATAAATGTCTAAAAGTTCAACAAGAATCAAATCAAATAGCTGAGAAATAATTCCAACTTAACGATATCATACAAAACTTTCCTTGATCTCTTCTTTCTAATTAAAGAGGTCTTCAAGAAGATTTCTTTGTTCTCATTCAAATAAATTAATATGGAAATTTGTTTTACAAGTTTACAGACTTTTAATTAATTTATATCCACAGGATGTATAAAAAATATTCAAGACTCTTTCAATAGGTCGAAAAGTGTAGGAGGTTATTTCTTTGTGTGCTAATTAAATTACTAAGATATAATAAGGCATTGACTTAATGTATATTCAACAGACCACAATAATTTAGAGATTATGGTTGAAAAAAACATCGACATGAGAAAATACAGTGCTTGCTGCAAAAGGCATTCAGACAAATATTTGTTGAGATGAGCAGACTATTAACTATAAAAATTATTCACTTATACCATCGATAACACAGGTCATCCAAAAAAAAAAAAAATACTGCCGCCGAGATTTTAACGTAATTTTAAAATTTAGTGCAACACTTTCAGTAACATTAAATTATCAAAACTACTTACAGCTTTTAATCTGCTCACATTGATAATATTTTCTTCTCAGTGGCCATTTAACTTGTTTATTTTTGTTGTTTGTTTAATTAAAAAAGTTAATAAATATAACTTGGAAGATGTTATCGTCAAAACGATTGTGTTTAACGACCCGAACACTTTTTGTGGCGTAGTATACGGTGAAAAAGTTTCGAAAATATATTTTGTACGAATTTGTACTAAATAAGTATTTCGTTTACTTTAACTTGAAAATCAAAGACTTCAATAAACCATGGAGTCCAAACAATGTTCACAAAATGCGTAGTGAACATTTAAGGCAATAGACGAATGGTAAAGGAAGTTAATTGAAGGTACATGGTATTAACAGGAAACAAAATCTAACCTATCCCGATCTGGTATCTGCTATCAAGTTTTCGTGGCCTGTCCGATCATTCAGGTACAGAATATGGTACATCCGAAGATAAGCAAGTTTGTACTAACGAAGAAAGTGAATATTTTGAAGCTATGTCGTCAAAACATGTACTTTTTACTTAAGACGTTTTAAGTAACCTTATCAGAGACCTCTACCTTTCAAAAGAAAGATCAGAACTGTTGGCACCCAGACTTAAAAAGTTCTAAAATTACATGTTTTTGTACTCGAGAAAAAGAACTGCTTCCATTTTTTTTGCTCAGAAAATGATGTTTTTTGTAATGATGTGGGTGGTCTCAAGTTGGTACAAGCCAAATAAATAGAGACTTTTTATAGATAGTTCCAAGCAGAGTTTGAGATACGTTTTGCCACATAATGGCAATAAATATGGTGCCCATTGGTGCCCCATCTCATTCCACCAAATTAAAGGAGTATGAAAAAATATCTCTTGTATTCACAAAACTCAAGTACCATGATCATAAGTGCGTTATATGCATTGATTTGAAAATGATAAACTTTTTTCACAAAAGCTTCAAGTTTTCTCTGTTTTGTTCTCTGTCTGAGAAACAAAATATCATAAATACAGCGTTAGTTACTCGAGAGAAAATAATTTTGTCTTCCTTGCACTTAATATTGGGACTAATGAAACAGTATGTCAAAGCATCTGATAAAAATTGTTCCAGTTTCAATTATATATCGAGGCGTTTTCGATGAACCGCAAATTGAACAAATTAAGCTTTTGATAAAAGGTAATAATTTCATCTCTTCAATGAATGATACAGAATCATTAGCATCAAAGTTCACTATTTCCACAGTCATTTGGACAAATTTTGGGACAACCTTGGCTCTTGCAGTGATAAACAAGGAAAGTGATTTCACCAGAATCTAAAAGATATGTAAGAAAGGTACCAGGATCGATGGAATAAACACACGATTGCTGATTACTTCCGGAGTATTATACCTGAGTGCCTGGAAGAAACTCACTCGAAGAAATAACGAAAAAGAAACTTTCTCCATATTGAATGATTTAATAAAAGGTAAAAAGTATGAAATAATAGAATTTTCCGACATCTATCATATCTCGAAATATACACGTACATTTTAAACAATATATGCCGTTAGAACCAGCTAACGAGCATATTCACAAACAGTTTTTGTCTTTCCGCCACCAAATCTACTCTAGATCTATGTAATTAATGTTGTTTCTTTTAAAATGTGTACATCCACTTTTAGTTTTTTTTTATAGATCAATTGGAACCGTTGGTGTGATATACCAAACTCAAAAAGATTCATCAGGAGATGATTGAATCTAATTCTAAAACTAAATTTAAAAATAAATTATGAACCTTGGATTTAACTAAGTGTTACATTAATAATTCAGAGTTGTTCGTATTGGAAGAGGTCTCGAATCGCGGTTTTCTTACATTTTTCTATTTGAGTGCTTTCATACTCATCCTAAGTCACTTCTATGTATACTATTAACAAGTACTAATATTTCTATTATAATCATATTCAATAGCATTTTGGACAACACAAGATTTTCGATTTCTCCCATATTTAATGTAAGCAATGTGTTCTTTCATAAAAAGCCTAATGTGAGATCCATCGAAAATGCCAGAAGTTTCTCCTTGCTCAAACCAGAAAATTTCCTCGATATATAATTAATACTGGAACCATTTTTATCCAATGCTTTGACATATTGTTCCATTAGTCCCAATTTTATATGCAATGGATGCAAAATTATTTTCTCTCTAGTAATTAACGGTGTATTGATACTATGTTTCTCAAATGTCAAGTATTTTCTTTCAGGCCAGTTCGTTTTAATTCAATGCTCGCTTTTAGCTCTACTATCTATCCGACACACAGGGAAAACATGGAAATTTCGTGCAGCCGCTTGGTTGACCCAATAAAAAGTTTGCCATTTTTAAATCAACGCATATAACTCACTTATAAGCATGGTGTTTGAGTTTTGCCAGTATAAGAACTATGGTTTCATACTCCTCCTTTAATTTAGTGGAATGAGCAATGGGCACCATGCTTATCGCCATTATGTAGCAAAACACATCTCAAACTCCGCTTGAAACTGTCCATAAAATCTTCATTTATTTGGCTGGTATCAGCTTGAGATCACCGACATCATTACAAAGTAGTACGTAGTGGAGTACGACAACATGTAATTTTAGTACCTCGAGAAAGTTAATTTCTCTCTTTGAGTAATTTGGATGCCAACAGTTTTGATCTTTCTTTTGAAAGGTCGTGGTCTCTGATAAGGTCACTTAAAGCGTCTTGGGTAAAAAGTAGGGGTTTTGACAAAGTAGCTTCAAAATTATCACTTTCTTCGCTAGTACAAGCTTGCCTATCCTTGGATATACTACATTCTGTATCTGAAAAATCATAGAGGCCACGAAAAGTTGATACCAGATACCAGATCGGGATAGGTCATTTTTTTTCGGTTAATACCAGGTATCATTTTTTTTTTATTTATAAAACATCCCTGAGGAAGTTTTCCAAAATTACAATCTGACCAAAGTTGATCAATGAGTAATGTTGTACAAACCTAAGTTACTACAAAAGAAAAGATGATTTTAAGAACTTACTCACTAGTATCCCTTAAATTAAATCCAATAACTTAATTACACCAATATTAACGTATACACCAGCACTATGCTCTGCTTTTTTACTAACACAAACGTTCAAACCAACTCAAAGGGTTTGGTCCTCTTAAGTCTTCTGATTTGACTTGCATTATCAAGGAGCTGGATGGCCTCGACATTGACGTGCTGAAGAAGTCGCTGCTCGTGACTCTGGGCAAATCTGCTAATGGTCTGGGTAACGGTGTCCATTTCCAAGTCCCTATGGAGGTCACTGTTTCTGAAATACCAAGGGGCATTTGCAATGTTCCTTAGTACTTTGTTTTGGAATCGCTGGATTATTTCCAAGTTGTTCTTCTTGGCACAACCCACAGGTGGATGCCATATGTCCATACGGGCTTTAGAATTTGTTTGTACAAGAGTACTTTGTTGTAGACTGATAGAGGGGAATTTCGTCCAAGCAGCCAATACATTTTTCTAAATTTGATGTCAAGTTCTCCTTTTTTTCCTTTTTGACATGAGCCCTCCAGCGTAGCTTGGCATCTAATGTTATACCCAAATATTTTGCTGTATTAGCATATGGTACTTGGATATTATTTATACTAACGGGGATATGTTGATTTCTTTTGTTCGTGAAATTAATATGGGCGGATTTAGACTCATTTAATTTGATTCGCAATTGCTTAGTCCAGTTGTTAATTTTATTAACTGAGGTTTGCAGGTTTATTGCCGCTTCTTCGTGGTCTACGCCTACAGCCATAATAGCAGTATCGTAGCAAATGTTGCTATCGTGTCTGGGTCTAATTCAGGAATATCACTGGTATATAATAGGTAAAGGACTGGTCCCAATACACTACCTTGCGGTACTCCTGCTTTAATATTTTTTAGTTCAGAGTATGCATCTTCCTGTTTAACTCTGAAATATCTATCTGAGATATAAGACTTTAATAATTGCGCAAACTATTTAGGCAAAAGCTTGTTTAATTTGTAGTTGAGGCCCTCATGCCACACTTTATCGAAGGCTTGGGCCACATCGAGAAATACGGTAGAACAATTTTTTTTTCTTCCAGTGACTTTTCAATTATATTTGTTATCCTATGGACCTGGTCTATAGTTGAGTGGCTTTCTCTAAATCCAAACTGATGGTCTGGAATTATGCTTTTATCTTCAATGATTGGCTTCAATCTTTTAAGGAATATTTTTTCAAACAGTTTTGAAATAACAGGTAGCAAGGAGATTGGCCTGTAAGATGAAACTTCATTCGGTGGTTTTCCGGGTTTTGGGATCATTATCATTTCTGCTACTTTCCATATCTTAGGTACATACTTTAATCTAAAAGATGCATTTATAAGATATGTAAGTTTTACTATAGCTTTACGAGGAAGCTGTTTCATGACTTCTCGCGTGATTAAGTCAAACCCTGGGGCTTTTTTTGTGTTGATGTTTTCTTCAATTTCTGATGCAATTTCTTTTGGGGTAACAGGTCTTATATCACTTTCTTCTTGGGCAAGATTTTCCCAGTCAAGTATGTTTTCACCTTCATTTGGCTGGAAAGTCCCTTCTAAATATTCAGAATATCTGTTAGCTTTTTGTAAATTGCTTTTTGCCTTTACCAGGTATCATGACTAACCAAAGATAACAGTAATCATAGTGATTTGGTTCCTTCCAAATCACAGGCACTCCAAGCTTCAATTAATCTGGTTAATTCGATCTTTTAATTTGTCCAATATACCTTCGATTACAATCTTGACAACTAATTTTATAAATCCACTATTTTTCATATCGATCTACTTTATCTTTTGGATTACCCAGGAGTTTTCTCAATTTATTATTTGGTTTATACACAACCTTAATGTCCACCTTTTTCATAATATTGTCTAGCCCTCCTGTCTACTGGACATCAAATTATATTACCATGAATTTACTTTTGTTCTGCTACTTTTGAAAAGTAGAAGATTGTTTCAATAATTACCAAAACGTATGTTTTCTTATTAATCTATATATAATATTCTTATAATATACCCATTCACTTCGGACACCTCCCTAATTAATTTTAATTCTTTGTAATTAGTTCGAAGGAAAATTAATTAATCCTTTCACCATAAAATTTAAACTAGCCATCTTGATATAGAACCTATGATTCGAATCGTTAGGAACGTATCTCAAAATGGTGATTTTTTTTAATATGAAAATATTCTCTCATTTTTATTGTTCCTACTCAAAATATATGAAAAGCATTCAAATAAATGTTTCGGTTAATAATGTCGATTTTTTCCAAAATTTTGTTCGTAACTTGTTCGTAAGAATGTAATTGTTGTTCTGAAAGTCCAGGCTGTATTAATCGAAATAAGTGGTAGCCTGAAGGAGCTAAGTCCGGTGAATACGGCGTGTAGGTTAGGACGTCCCATTTAACATTTTCCATTCAGTTTTTACACATTTTGCGATATGCCGAGCATTATCGTGATCGTATCGTATTGTGATGGTTTTTCCTTCAATGCACGGTTCAATATTATCAATTGTAATTGCCAGTAATCGTTTTATCAGGTTTCAGCAGTTCTAATTCATAGCTCCCCTACTATCCCACCAAATGCACATCAAAGTCTTCTTTCCATGTATATTACGCACTGGTTGTGATCTTGAAGGCTGGCCTGGGTCGGCCCATAATTTTTTGTGCTTTGGGTTGTCAAAATAGATCCACTTTTTATCAGGTATCATAACTTTTCCTTTTCTGTCTGGCAAGTTCTGCCTGGAAAAAACCTTTCCTTTTCTGTCTGACAAGCAAAATTTTATAAATGGTTTTTCGCCTTTCAATGTCTCTTTGGTTCAAATTATAAGGAACCCACTTTTCTTCCTTCTTGATCTTTCATAATGCAAGTAGACATTTAGTTTCTGTATGAAAATCATCACTTCTAAAGCGTTTAAACCTTGTTCACAAGTTTTTTGGGTTAGAGCATATTCAGCATAAGCTTCAACCAACAATCGATAACTTTCATAAGCCGTTTTCTTCAATTGAAAGAAGGTTACCTAACGTCCCCGCATTCGTCTTTTTCTGGTACCTAATTCGACATGTTCATAGCTATGAAAAACTATGTTTTTGCACAATGACAATTAATAACGGACTGGCTTTTGATAGCAACCATTCATCAAGCCAAATTTTCCAAAACGTCAAAATTCAGAAAACACCTATTAGAAAAATGTAAAGAAAACCGTTAACCTTTTAAATTATTAAGGTAACGCTTGGTTAACTTCACGGTTCATGATTTTTTCGCGCTTAATTACGTATGGTTGTCAAATTAATAAAACATAGTTTTAGAATTAAATTGAATTATTTCCTGATAATGGCAACATGGCTAGCGAAACGCATGTCGAAAAGTTTAAAAAAGTGATTTGGTGTTTAGTGGTAAATCTCTTCAAGTTTTTTGTTTCAGACCGAACGTTCCGATAGAAGAATTAATCAAGTATACTTTTAGGATTTTCTTGCAATAATTACTATTTGTTGAATTAAATGAAGTGAAAGAATTTTAAACATACGTTTATCAGTCCTTACAATGTTGATACATTGTAATTTATATACCGCGCATAATGTCTATAGTCGCATGTCTCTCTGAAACCACCAGTGCATCTTCATTACCTTCATTAACGTGCTTTCAATCAAACCATAAATCACTGATGCCAGCCAATATTGTATCCTATAAAAATCAATTGAAAACCTCATCGTTCCCTTAAAAACTAATTTGGAAACTTCAACAACAAAATAAATCGAATGTTTACCTCAAAAATTGAACAGACGTCTAACTCCCATAAACTTCTTAAATATCAACAAAGAATAAATACAAACGGGGAAAAATAAATCCTTTTGTTACAGACGAATTGGCAAATTTAAATTTGTATTAATAATTTTCTTGATTTATTTTTCTAATTAAGGGAATTTTCAAAAAGTTCGATAACATTACTCGAGGATTTCGTGTTGTTTATTTAGGCTTAACCGTTGGGATCGTATACATTTGTTTTCCAATGAAACGTAAAATATTTTTGAAGAAATTCTCGACAAATCTTTTCGGGAACATACGCAACAATCAGTGGCGTAACAAGAAGATGGCAGGACGGCAAAATGCCAGGGGCCCCCGGCCCGAAAGGGCGGTGAGAATTGGAGGATACTAACATTTATTATTACAAAATTTAGTCAAATTTATTCATTTTGTATTCAATTAATTAAAGTTACCCACTAAAATACATACACCAACTAAACAAAAAATGTATTAAGATTTGAATATATTTGTAAGAAAATGATATTACTCATTTTTTAGAACGCATCCTTGTAGGCCCTTGTAGACGCAGCGATGTTAGCTATGGAAGAAATATTTTTTCTGTTTTTTTTTTGTTAGTTCATATTTTCGCAGCGGGGCTTCTTTCGTGGCGCTGGCGCTAATAACAGTGACATTCGCGGATCCCCGTTTTCTCTTTTGTAGGTATACGAAAGGCTCCACTGCGCATATATCATTTGACTATTATGCGAATTGGTTATTTGTGACATAGATTTTTTTTCGATATCATAGTTGTTATTTTATCGGTTTATCGGATCCGCGATCAGTCACACAGTTAATTAGTTAATTGTAGAAATTAGATAACAATATGTCTAGTTCTAGAAAGTATCTAAGTCGGAGCGAAAACGAAAGAGAAAGGACTCTGAAGAAAAAAAATAAAAACTTGCCTAAAATAAGTCAATACTTTAAGAATGAAGATATTAATGACGATGAATCAAATGAACAGTGCACCGAAAATGAAGAAAATATCGTGACTAAATATGGCACTAATGCAGAACCCGACAACAGTGAATATCTAGATCTAGAGCAACCAAAACGAACTACGAGCAACCAGGAACGAGCAAAACTTAAAATGAATAATTTTTGATGTGGAAAAAATTACGCTATATGCTAGTAACAACGGTAATTTTAATGAACTCAATAATCAAGTTAAACGGGTTGTGATCGAAAACAGACACCGTAAACCTAAAGGCCCCTTGTTAAAAGACATTGACGATAGATCTTCTAGGAAAAATATTACTGAAGTGAAAACTTCTTTAGTCGCATTCAGCGATTTTCGGTAAGGGTAAAACTTATAGGTTCGCGTCACCGACATGCTAGTGGCGTGTTGCGCCAGACTAGCGACGCGCAGAAAAATTTTATTTTTCCAATATTTAATCTCAGTTAATAAATATTTCATAGTGGCTTAGGAGTTATCTTACTAACGTGGTAAAACAGATTTCTAGTTGTTCGATAGTATTTTTGTCGCGGATTTTAAAATAAAAAATTCTGTAAAATTTTATAATAAATTTAATTTCTCAAAATTATTTTATTGTTTATTGGTTTAAATTGTCAGATATAAAATACGTGTTTTGTTTTTTTTTTAATGATTATTTATAAACTTATATCATTCAACTTCACCATTAGAACTTTACAAAAAGTATTGTAATATATTAGTTTTTCAAAATGTCTATTTTCTATGTTTGTTTAGATCTTGGATCCAACGTGAAAAAGAAACACAATTATTCCAAAGTTTTAAGTTTTCACTTCTGTCGGCAGTCTCCATGACTGCCTACTTTTTTTATATTGTTTCTAAGTCTGGCGTAAAACTAGAACTTACGTGTCTGTCCTATTCTACATTGCTTCAAAAGTCATATTGTGAAGCATGTTGTATATGAAAATATATAAAATGTTTGGTTAGAAGGCTATGATGATTGGAAACATATTGTAGAAGCCATAGAAAGACACGAGCCATCAAAAAATAATTTACATTCATGTCTTGTATATCAACGGTAGCGGTTACCATAAGAGCAAGAGTCCATAATCAAGAAAGAAAAATCTTTTTCGCGTCAAGTACTCGCTAGACTCCTTGATGTTACTCTGACACTTTCAACCTTTAACTTAGCTTTTCGTGCCTATACAAAAAAGGCATACAGCAATGATTCAAGTCCAAGAGGAATTTTTTGGGTATAGTTGAAGTATTAGCGAAATACGATCCAGCTTTGCAAGAATCGATAAGTAAGCCAACAGGCCAGGCAAAATACTTAAGTCCAAAAATACAAAATGAGCTCATTGCAGCTCTGGTTCAAAAAGTGAAAAACGCGCTGGTAAATGAAATATTAACCTAACTGAGCTGACCTAATTTGATCGGATCTAATTTGATCTTACTCAAGATTTACTGACTTAAGTTAGAGACAAGAGTTGGTTTTCAAGACTCAAGTTACTGTGTTATCGATAAAGATCCTTACTGTGTGAGAGAAAGAGAGAAAATGGAAATCCAAAGGCGCTCGTAATTAAAGAGTATTTTTTAGGATTTCATGAAGTTAAGGATCAAACAGCCAGTCCAATCAAATTATAAAATCCATAAATGATAAAAATATTCCGCTGAATAAGTGCCTGGACAAGGATATGACGATGCTAAAAACATGAAGGGCACTTATGGTGGAATTCAAAAACTTATAAGAGATATCGAGCCAAATGCGGTGTATGTCCATTGTTCTGCTCGTAATTTAAATCTGGTAGTTAATGATGCAGTAAAAGAAGTTATAGAAATGCAAACATTTTTTGAAATTGTGCAGCAAATTTATAATTTATTTAGGCATAATATCAAAAGATGGAATATATTATCAAGTTTTATATCTAATAAAGAAGGGGAATCTTCAGCTTCGGTAACATTAAAAACATTAAATCCAATTAGATGGGCAGGACGTTTCGATGCCATTTTTGCTTTAAAAGTTCAGTTTGTTGAAGTTCAAAAAACGCTGACAGAAACTATTCTACTAAATTCTAAAGTAAATGAGGGAAATGAAGCTATTTCACTGAAGAAGAATGTGGAAAACTACAACTTTATTATGTTATTGGAAAGCTTGTTTAAAGTGAACGTACTCTATCGTGTATTAGAGGTCATCATTAAACAACTGAAATCGCGTTTCCTTATAATGAATGAATTTATTTCTAATTTTAGTGCCTTGCAACCTGCCATGTTGCAAGGCACTAAATATTTAAATAATATCGATGTATTGGAAGAGGCTTTAGAATTTGTTAATTTTTATAAAAAATACATATAGGTCTCTTTTGTCAAGGAAGTTCTCAGTTTACCATCCACTTTTAGACATGAAATAGAAAAGTTTTTAATCACAAGCTGAGTTTTTAATCACTAAAAATTTATTAATCACTAGCTGAGCCGACAGACGTCCTGTCCAAATTTCAATAAACTTGTTTCTAATCGTTTTTTTATTTCCTGACAACTTTTCCAAGACCATAACCAACAAGACAAAAAAAGAATTACGCAGATCCATATCTATGATTCGAATCGTCAGTTATGGTCTTGAATTTTTACCAAAAAAAACATGGAAAAAACACTTTCAGTTTTTCCCGAATTTTTCAATTTTCTGGGCAACATTTCCAATTTTTATTTACCCAAAAATTTTATTTACAAAAAATAGTCAAATCATTCCAGCCGTTCTTAAGTGATGCGATTACCAACGAACAGCATTTAATTTTTATTTATACTAACAGAATCCGGCAAACGTTCTGCCAGTGTATGTATATGTATTTACCTCTACATATCTAAAATATAAATAATCTAAAATATAAATCGGTGTAAAAAATTGTGGAAAAATTAAAGATTATTGATAAGATTCTATTATTTTTATTACTATAAATTGATGATAAATTATATACATTTTTTATTAATAATTTAAGTAAATGAATCGATATTTTTAACTATTTCATTCGCTAACTAATCAAACCAATTTAAAGTAATTCAAATTAATACTAACATCTAGCGTAAAGCAAGTGGATAAACAATATTTTTGGTTTTCTGATTCGGTGTATAGATATGCAGAGTTTTTGGAATTCCTACTTTGGAGCAAGCAACATATAGTTCAGTTTTCGATCATCAGTGAATCCAGATCATTCGATTACATGTCGAGAGCTTTGTTCAGTTAAGCTACCCGCCCTATACAAATTTTCTTTCACTTTTATCTATATTCACTGAGCCACATTGTCTATCGTACAGTAGCATTGTTAAATTTAAATACTGTAAGCAGGGAAAGATGTAGTTAAGGTGTAGAAGTTGATGCGCTATAGCCCCATCTGATGGTGCGGTACAATAAAGTGAATAGTGCAAAAATATTCACCGTGTTCAAATATTTATGTATACCAATTTTCATAGTGATCGGCTATACGATGTACAAGTTGATGTCCTGTAGCTCCATCTAGTGGTGAGTTACAACAAAATGGATAGCTTAAAAACGTTCTCCATGAAAAAATACTTAGATATGCCAACTTTCATTGTAATCGGTTAAACGGTATCGGAGTTTATCGAAATGCAGAAGGCAACGCCCTCCCTCACGAGCTGCCACTGTACGAGACACCAAATTCTCACCAATAGCCATAATTTCAAATTTATTCAACGTCGGTGCATTGAAGCGTCTTTCATGTTCGCCTGCCGGTCTTTTATCTGTTTTTATCACTATTTTGTGATCATCTGTGTATTTCGACGCCTTATTAGTGGCATTTTTCCAAAGACACCAAAATAATCTTTTCAACACACCATCGATAACACAATATTTTGTTCAAACCAAGAAAATATAATGAAATCTCTTCACAAAATGTCACACTTCTTTTTTAATGGCTTGTTTGCAAGACCTTTAAGCTATGCACTTCTCCTTTTTTGTTATGAAAACATTTGGCAACAAAACTCTCAAACTGTGCCTCATTTCACATAAAACGTCAAAACGTCAAAATTTAATATCAATATTTTTTTCATATAAAAACACCATCCAAATTTCCGACTTTTTCCGTGGATTTTCAATTTTTTTTTCATACAATGTCCTGACAATTACGAACACAACAAAATGAAAACAACCAAATTTGTCGAGCCGTTCTCAAGTGATACTCCGTCATACATTTGGCAATTGATTTTTATTTATAGAGGTAGATAAAGAATCATTTTATGTGTACATTGCATTTCTGTTATTTGTAATACTTCCTGTGACAACGGCTAATACCGAGCGGTCATTTTCAAAATTAAATTTGATAGAAACTTATTTAAGAAATTCTATGCGACAAGAAAGTTTACATAAATTAGCTAATCTATCCATCGAACATTTCATGGTCCGAAATTTGAAGTTTGACGATGTCATTAACACTTTTGCTGAACAGAAAGTCCGAAAAAAGGAATTTTCATAATTAAAATTTTTACTAAAAATAAAATTGTAATTTCAGTCCAATAGCCTTTTTAAATTAAAAGTTACTAGAAAATCAACGAAAAATGTACAGATTAATTATAATAGTATTTGTAAGCACTTTACGTGGTGATTTATTAAAAAGAAACTACAGCGTTAGTTGAGCTTCTTTACATTGAGGGAGGGCCCATCCGATGAATTTGCCACGGGTCTCAACGGTATACGCCACTGGCAACGATAATTTTAAAAGTAAAGGTATTAAATCGTTTTTGTATCTACGATGGAGTATTGTAATTAATTTAGTTAATCCCAAAAAAATTACATATTATTGAAGAAATATTATTATTCCACATAATCCCTTCATTTCTAATAATTCTAAATCTTGGGGGAAAAATCCGGATTTTATATTGTTCGATATTTAATCATTTAAGGGTAAATTTTACTTAAAACTGAGTGGAATGCTGTTTAATGGTCGTTGGCAGATCTAAAACTTAACCAGAATTTTTCACACAGTCACCTGACATTCTCCGTAACAGTAAGACCATCTATTTGGATTCATGCACAGCGCGAATAACACGGACTGTACAAAATACACGTAATGTACAAAGTTGAATCGGAATGGCCAAATCTGCATTAGCAGGACCACCAAAAATCTGATGAACAAATATATAGAGACTGTATGAGGTGTGTAAATAAACTAATGAGTCAGATTTTCATTATTATTCTAATTCAATTGAAATTACAATTCTACATTGTCTCTTTCAAAATAGTTGTCTTGTGAAGCCATACTGTCCTGGACATAGTTTGTCCACTATTCATAGCAATGCCATGACAAAGATTCCGAAATCGTCCACAGCTGACCGGTTACGGCCTTTTCAATACTCTCCAGTATTTCAAAATGCTGTCCCTTCAGGTGAATTTTTAATCTTTGAGAAAATAAAAAAACACAAATACTCAAATCTGGTAAGTCTACGCAGTCTGCGGAGGCTACGCAGCCACAGTGATGATTTTACTTGCCAAAAAATTATGTGTATTGGTGCTCGATGGATAGATAGCGCCCCGTCGTTCAAAATTGTTGTCACTTATTATCAAAACACACGAAGAAAAGTAGACCTTCACAAAAGACTTTATCTGAAAATTCATTGACCTATACTTTCTTTCTTCGGCCACGCTATCCAACGAGGTGGTATAAAGAAAAAATATATTTAAGAAAAAGTCGACGTTAAATAAGAAAAAGAAAATCATAACTAAATATATACATTGATCAACTTAAAACTCCACCATCTTATCCTCAGCAGAAATTATGAGAATGGCAGGGACGAGGGAGAAGTGACCAAGTTTAACATCCGGCAAAGTATACTAGGAGGTTAATAAGTCTCATTTTTTTCTTAAAAAAGAACACTTTATATTTGAGAGAAAGGTAAGAAATTGTTTATTTAAAGTATGCGTCATTGCTAGCTGCATATTTTTCCCCTTCTCTCTGGCAATTTCTAAATATTCTACCAAAAAAAACATACATCTTTTGAGGTGGTCCAGTCATCAAGCCATTTTTCGACATATCCGTAATTTTTAAAACATTTCATGGAAAGTGCTTGAGACATCGACGAAAATGAGTGGTAGTCGGAAGGGGACAAGTTTGTTGAGAAAGAGAGAGAGGATTTTAAAATGAAAGTCACATCGGCAGCAGAGCTTATACACAATAATAAAACAAAACAGTTTTAAGATAAAGAATAAAGAGTAAAAACATAATGTTAGGTTGCTGTGTAAGTAATTGTAATAAATGGTAAATAAATAAAATGAAAAATAAGTATGTGATAATGAAATGAATACAAATTATGTACGAATTGCAAATTGGTAAAGATTTAAGTAAATGGATAAATGAATATTCCTACAACAAGAGGGAATAGTATGCATTTCCCTAGATAACAAAGTTCAATTACGAAGAAAGATGTATTTATATATCTTTTTAATATTGCCCACGGCGGCTGAGGTATAACTAAATAACTTTTTTTTCTTAATATGGAGCAAAAATTATCAAATACAATCCACAAACAAAGCAGTGGAAAAGCAATTAATTTTTACAATGGCAGAGAAAAGCAGAACCTATCTAAAGAAAACTTTAGAATTTACAACAAAAGGAGATTACGAAATTTAAAAAAAGATCCAATAGAAAAATTCCAAAAACAAATCAAGCTCCAAATTGAAAACTCACCTAGTATCATACCACAAAATGTTATTTTTAAACTAAACAATATGAACTCTCAACCACCTCAACTCTACTATCTTATCAAATTACACAAAGAAGGATAACCCATGAGATCGATCGATGATGTCATATAAGTCGGCACCAGCGTACAAAATATCAATTTTTTTAATAAATATAATAAAAAAGCACTGAATTGAAATTAATTCATTAATAACTTTAAGCATTTGGAGATACCGGAAAATTCAAAACTTGTATCTTTTGATGTCCAAAATGTATTTCCAAGCATCCCACCAGAAGACACGACCATCCTATTGGAGAATTTATTAATTAACAACAAAGTGAACCCGGTAATTACAGCAGATATAATGAACTTGTTAAGAACGCGCCTTGATCAAAATTACTTTGCTTTCGAAGACAAAATTGATCGAAATTACTGCTTTCAAAGGCAAAATTTACAACAGTAAAAAAAGCTTCATTATGGACAGCCCACTAAGCCCTTTACTTACAAAAATTTGTATGAACAATATTAGGAGATAATCTATAAAAACAAAATTAGTAATGAATGTTTATATTGGTACCGATATGTTGATGACATTTTGACGTACTTCACGGGTACTAAGAGCATGTTGAATGATTTTTTATTATATCTAAATTCTATCCATAAAAATATTATAATTACACCCGAAATGGAGACCAACAGTTCAATAAGCTTTTTGAACCGATTCTAAAAATTTCTAAAAATTCGAATAAGTACTTGTTTTCGATTTTGTTTAAACCTCGTCACACTGATATTACGATTCGCAATACATCCAACAACCCACAACAACATAAAGAGGCAGCCTACAATAGCATGATTCATCGTTTAATTAATGTTCCTCTAAATCCAGACAAATACAATACAGAATTAAATTTAATTAAGCAAATTACGATTAACAACGGCTATCCAGTTTCAATAGTTGATAAAGTAATATAAAAAAAACAGTAAAATAAAGCGCATTTGAAAGTCTATTTTCGGATTAACATATATTCGGATTAAAATTAAAGAATTTGGATTTAAAAGTATTTCTTATTATGGACATATATCTGAGAAGCTTAAAAAACATCTCAACTACAGTAATACAAATGTTGCCTTAAAAACCAACAATTCTGTAGGAAAATTTTTAAAAATCTATAAACCATAAACGGGGAAAGACAATAAATCAAGTCAAACCAAACCCAAATGAATTGTGGTTCCTGCAATAAATTTTATATAAGACAATCAGGTACAGCTCATTCGGGGAAATAATGGTTACACATCATCAAAACCAATGACGTACTCACGCTACATTGTTGCCACATCAACACCAAAATACCCAGACTTTGGCATTTGTATGATCGATAAAACTGTAAATAAAAAAGTAACACAAAAACCTTTTTTCTTTAAAAGTTTTAATCAGAAACCTATTTCGAAACTTCTGCTTGTCAACCTAGGGGCTTTTCATTTAGTTCACACAAAGTTTAATTATTCAGTGTCACTAAAACAACTTTCAGCATCTGAATCGCTCTTCAAGTAAATTATTAAAGAAGTAACGTCAAGTCTATCAAATACTCTCTCGCGATTCGACCATCTTTGAATCTCTTCTTCTGTATATCTGATGCTATTCATCCAGATCTGTGCTGTAACTATTGACAAAGCTTCTTTCCACATGTCCAAACAGCTATCAATCGTTCTCCCATCTCGACCTATATGACGATTGTAATAATTTTTGGCCACCCCCTATATGAATTCTATAAGATTAAATATGCAATGATACGGGGAAGACGTAATACTTTGTGGCCATACTCTTCAGCCATATGATCTGCCACATATTCTTTTTAGGCTTCTTCCTGAAAAGAACATTATGAAACACAAACCTGTCCTTTTAATTACGGCTTACCGAATAACGATTTGCAGCAGTTTACTTTTCAACATAGTGTTTTCAAAAGGAAAGTTATGTTCGGTCAGCCATCCTGCAATTTTTCCGCAAAACTAAACCAGAAAATAGCTAAAACAGCAAATAAAACAGTAAAAATAATTCAGAAACGTTTGAAGGCCCAACTCAAAAAGATCAGAACATGAAAATGACAGATTCTACGAAAAAGTTGTGTTTGGTCGGCAACACTGTCCAGAACCACAAACCTAAATGTTATCTCGACAACGAATTCACAGAATGTAGTCCGCCAGCTGACCGTATTTTTATCCTATTCTAATAAGATTAGAGGAAGAAGAAAAGCGAGTGCTTTGAACTTTAAATGAGTTTTTCTTTCTTATGGATTTAACTTGGTAATATATTTCTCTAGATTGATAACGTGCAACCATTATTTCCCTGAATGAGCTATAGATCATTTAAACTCAGAAACGCAGAATACAAGCGCAGCTATCTAAATAATAAAATGGAGTTCACATATGCGAAACATATTATTTAAGAAAAACGTACATTTAATAATAATTTTAAAATCTTACACAGAAAATAAGAGTCACAAACTAAATTTACTAGAATGTTTGAAAATAAACCGTCATAAATATACACATATCCTTCCTAACGACCAAATAGACTTTTGCGCTATTAAGTAGAAATTATAGAAAAAAATAGTCTGAATAGGGATTCTGGAACTGGATGTGATACTCAAACATGTAGTATATTTGGATAGCCAAGTCTTTTCCAATGGTGATCAAAAATGGTTTGAAAAGAAGTTAAACTCTCAGCAAACTCACATTAATTTTAGTAATATCTTCAATCTAATTTATTCGGCTGGAGCGTGATGTACCTACAACAGAAAAATCACCAAAACGAAATTGCAAAGTAACCCCCATAACACATAAATCTTTTTGAATATATCTCAGCTTTTTAACATGTACTGAAAGTGCCAATTATCCAGACAATACAATTTTAGCACTTCGAATACGTATTACAAAATATTATCAATGTTTCCCGTTATACCTGAAACATGTATAATTTATAGACAGAAAATATTATGCACAGGAAATCATTTATTTGTCAGTAACAAATTAACAAAATATAATCTTACGTTTTAGTAGCGTGTGGTTTACCGTTGATATAAAGCAATTCCAGAACATGCAATTATTTGCCAGTAATTGAATGTTAACGATCGATTTTCTAATTTAATCCCGTCAATTCCTGTTTTTAGTAATTAAGCATGAAAGTTTCAGGTAGTTCCGGATATTTATGTGTACCATACTAACAATATTAATAATAATCCTTAATTAAAACCAATTTTAATATAGATATATACATTTGAACTGTCGAAAGATTATTCATGAGTCATCAATTTTTATTCATAAGAATCAAATTAGAAATTATTAGTCAAATTAGTGTTAACTTTCATAATAAACGTGGTTGGTGGCTCGAAAG
>JARFXV010000163.1:95000-272500 GCA_031761425.1 Cosmopolites sordidus | reverse complement strand
TAAAAATTCGTTCCGAAGGGTCAAAATGTCACAGCTGAATATTATCTGAGAGTTATGAAGCATTTGTGGAAGTGAGGACCGAATATCGAGAGCCAGGAAGTTGATTTTTGTTGCACGGTAATGCACCATCTCACAGGATCGTCGTTGTTCGGAAATTTTTGGCGATATAACAAGTCTATCTACTTCAATATCCTCCGTATTTACCTGATTTGCCTCCTTGTAACAATTTCCACTTTTTGAAACTCAAACTGGCCATGAAAGAAACGTTTAAGAATCTTTTAACGCCGTTTTAAGAGCGTTAAATGACATTCAACTGTCAGGGTCAGCAGCAGATTTTAACCTAAGATTTCAGAACAAAGTTATATACCAAAATAAACTTTGGTGAAAAAAAACTGCAAGGCCTCAAACTAGATAGTTTTAAGTTTGTGCATTATATATATTTTGCAAATGTTACAAATGTGAGTTGTTTTCCTTTCTTTTTTTGCTGGACACCTTTTACATGTCGTTCTCGCAACAGTTCGACTCCCTTCACCTGAATGTGAATAATCGTAGATGCTCCAAGATATGTTCCCAATTTAATCATGCAACGAGATATCCCAATGGCATTCATCAAAAAGTCAGTCAAACAATTATGGTGAATACGAAGACTCAAAAAGTTTCAACATTCAAAGCTCCTGCCCAGATTTGGCTAGTTATTCAGTTCAGAACTATAATAGAGACAAAAGCCCAAGTATTACTGAATCGATCTGTACATGTCATTTATACGTTATTAAATTGGGAGCTTATTGTCCATATGGACATAGTGCTGTATTTCTAGGAGATTACAAAAAAAACTTTTAGTTATTCTAGAAGCCAAACTGGAGGTGTTATAAAAGTGTTTCAACAGAATTTCGAACATCCATAAAGCTTTGACCACGTCTTTTGACGCAAGTCCAAAAAATTGTGTTTAAGATTGCCTTATGATTACTTCCAGAATTAAGTTGGCTTAAAAGCAATCAATTTGAAATAAAAAATAATAACAACCATAAACTAATAACTTCTTGTAATCAATTTCGTAATAAGTTACTGTTTTCGTTGGCCAGACCATAAGTTATAATTGGAAATATATTAATATCCAAAAAGCATATCAAGATCCTTTATGGAATAAACTCTATTTGACCTGTATCAATATTTTGAATATGCGTCATTAATGGCTATTTCAGTGCCATTAACTTACGTTAAAGATCAAATAAGAACAGATAACAATACCGAAAAAAATACCTGTTGTTAGGAACGAGTCGGCTATATCAAATTTGCACGTTTCTAAATCTTCTTCATAGAGGTCGAGAATTTTAATAAGAAAAAGTGTTAAAATCATAAAAACGTCGCTTTTGGCAACCCTAATTTGTTAATTCTTTATAATTTTTTCCTTTAAATTACCAACACATAAAAATGATTCCATTAGTAACACGTAATTTAATTTAATCTATATATATTATTAATCTATTTTTAGATAGAGTAACGATAATTTTGTTTTATATTAAAGCAGACAAGCTGTCTATTAACATAGTTGGACGATCACGCATCCAA
Source organism: Cosmopolites sordidus (assembly GCA_031761425.1). Classification (NCBI taxonomy): domain Eukaryota; kingdom Metazoa; phylum Arthropoda; class Insecta; order Coleoptera; family Curculionidae; genus Cosmopolites; species Cosmopolites sordidus. The sequence goes on along the minus strand of JARFXV010000163.1, from coordinate 270,931 downwards.
ATTACTTAATCCATAACCGGTCTAGTTTTTTTTTTGCCTTTTTTAATCAATCAAAGAATTGTCCGCTGATTTGAAGTATTTCGTTTACCAATAATTGCACTGACTTGCCGAACCTTTCGTTCTGATATTTGGTATATGCGTTTTTCATTAAACAATGTTCCACAGTTATCAATTAACCTCAAAGGAAAACATGGCGGAAATTTTAAATGGTGCCTTATTTGTGAGACAGACATTCTTTGTTTAGATTTTTTAATGTAAGGATTTCATTTTATAATAAGTTATTTACGGGCAACTTTTACAAAATAATTTTATTTAATAACTTTTTAGAAATTAATAAAGATAACACAAGATCTTTGGGAGTTCTTTTATTGTTTAACGTATTCTCCTTGCAATTCAATATTGAATTTTCATTCTGTCAGTACAACACGATTTGTAGAAATTAACTTCGCAAAATAATACCGCAAATGTGGAAGTACTTTAAAGCGTATGTCATAGAGGTCTTGCGGTGGACATGCATGTAGAGGTTTACCTTGAATAAATGGCCATTTTTTTAAATGGTTCAGTAGTAAAGTGGTGATAGTTTTACCTATCACGGACATTATGACTAGCTATGACTTTTCTTATAGATGGAACTCTTTTCGTTACCTTTCATGTACTTTTACCTACACTGGCCCATTGTTGTGCTCTTCATATCTCGGTCTTCATATCTGAATTATAATTTTCCGGCTTGTATATATATATATATATATATATATATATATATATATATATATATATATATATATATATATATATATATATATATATATATATATATATATATATATATATATATATATATATATATATATATATATATATATATATATACGATAATACACCAGTTCATAAAAGTGTTGCGGTGTTCAATTATCACTCCGATTAAACTTTAGTCCTAATCTTTAGTCCATATTTGCCAGTTTTCTCATGCATGTACACTTTGAAACTGCACCTACCACGAAATGCAACTAGCACTTCATATATGAATGCATTTTCTCTTATGGTGTATACTGTTTGGCAGTTTAAAATAAAAACATTACATATGTCCGATATGGCAGGGGCTCAAATAGGAAGGTTATCAGAACTTACCGGGCTTCTTAGTGGGGATCCACCTCTCTTGAAATTTTTCTGGGAAATTTTAAGGGTCATTACCAAATTTCAAGTCAATTTAGTATTATCTTATTAAATAAAGAGTTTATATTTTATATCAGAAAGAGTTTAAATTATACATCAGAATGAATAAGAAGAATCACTATTTTACTTCGTTCAAGGTTAAACTTGAAGAGATTTACCACTAAACACACCAAAACGCTTTTTTGAACTCCTCTACTCACGTTTCGCTAACCATGTCCCATGCTAACCATCAGGAGATGATTTAATCTCTTAAGAGATTATGAAGAGAGTTGGTGTTTCACACCAAAGGTTCCAACAGAAGAATTGTTCGTTCAAAGTCTTGATCTCTGTTTTCTTTTGGCATTTATAGAGAAGGATATGGTGGGACTACCTGCTTCTTTTTCTTCTTTTTCTTATAGCTACTAGTTTATCTACTTTCTTTTGTTCATTTCTATATTTGGCATCATCAAATCTCAGACGTGAAAGTATTATGTGAAATCTATTTGCATTCATTACATCTCTAAAAATATCTCTTCCTGATCAATTAGTAGCGAAAATTGATTGAATGTCTTCGTGTTTACATTTAAAAATGTAAAATAACACCAATTAGCCCAAAAAGACTCTAAGTTCTATGAAATCTAGTTCACGAAGATCTGAATTATTAACGCCATTTTTATAGTTTAGCTTAATTTTCGCCAACCGTGAATTGGTTGTACCCAGAATCGGGTTACAATATCATTATCAAAGAAAAGATTCCAAACTTCCTCAGGATTAGCGCTGTGGAGGTTATTTTTTCTAAGCCCTGGGCATTTTACAACAATGTTTTGTTGTAACGTTTTAGTATTCCTTACTACCAGAGAACACTTGGACCAGTTGAAGCGATTCTTACCTTAATAGTAGTTGCCATTCAAATTTTTATTACTTTCATGTTCTGTTTCTTCTTCACTGTTTATTTCTAACTCTGATTCACTATTGTGGTCTGATGGAAGAAAATCACTATCGAATTCTACATCACTTCCACTAACATATTTTTTTCCTTTATTTGGGTTTTTCGCCACTATCTAAAACTCAAAAAATATCAAAAATACCTGTTCTTATTTAAAGAAAGAATCACTGAATAAAACCAAAAAACCAAACGAAGACAAATTTCTCTGTGATTCTTTTTTGTAATAAGCCCATTTTTCCAACGTCTCTTCAAAGTCTTGATCCCCATATTTCACCCTTTTAGAAGGTCCAAGCATATTGAGAAAACTTAATTTTAGATACCTGAATTGTAAAACTTAAATTAAAGAAAAACATAAAATCATTATAAAATACATTAATAAATTCATTTAAAATAACCAGTAAAATATACTTACGTTAAATATTATCTAAATGATTGTGGCGTGTTCATATATTTTTTTCTTTTTTGCCAGAACTCAACGCCATAACTCAACTAAAAAAAAAAATCAAAAATATCTGTTCTTAAGTAAATAAAAAATTACGGCTAAAATTAATTTAAATAAAAATAACTGTATCGCTACGTCTTCAATAGATTTAGAACTGATAGAATACAATTAAAAATGTTTAAACATTTCATTACACAATAATCATACAGTGAACCTCACCGATATAATTTTTTTGGTAATATGTCACTGTCAGTGAAAAATATTATTGTCAATGTAAGTATTATTGACATATACAAAAAATATATTTACTTACTATCTTTACATTATTATATAGAAATTAATATAAATTATTTTTTAGATTGGTTTTGAAAACGGAAGGAGAAGGCCTCCCGAAACGTTAACGTTCAAAAGCTTGTATTTATTGTATTTATTTTTAAAAAATGTATTTTTTAAAACTTTTGTTTGTTAGATAAATTTATTACAGAAAAGGAATCACTGAGAAATTTGTAAAGCAATAATATGACTTTTGAAAAGCAATATTAAATTTATTTTGAGTCACACACACACACACACACTGTATGTCTCGACCGAATTTATTAAACGGGCTGCTCGAAAGGTACACAAGAACGTGGATTCGTAAGTGAGGAGAGTGAATAGAAATTAGATAGTTAGAAGTGTGCGCCAGTAAAATGTATCACGGATCTGTGCTTAAGAGTTAAGTTGACTTATAAGCAATTAACATTGAGTGAAAAATAATAACAACCATAAACTAATAAAGCCTGATAATTAATTTTGCATTAGTTACTTTTTCCGCTGGACAGACTGTGTTTTATTACATTAGTTATAATTAGAAACATATTAATATCCAAAGAGAATATCAAAATCCTTTTAGGGGGAAACTCTATTTGGCCTGTATCAATATTTTGACCTCACGTCCTTAATGGATATTTCACCTCCATTAACTTAAACTGAAGATCAAATAAGAACAGATTAAATTACCGAAAAGAAATACGTATTATTAAGAAAGAGTCGATTATATCAAATTTGCACTAATATGTTTTTACATATTCTTCCTTTGAGGTCGAAAATTATAATCAGAAAACGGTCAATTCATTAAGTTAAAATGATAAAAAAGTTCCTTTTGGCAACCCTTATTTCTTAATTATTTATCTTTTTTTCCTTTAAATCATCAGCTCAGAAAAATTTCAATTTAATTTTGAAATAAAGGGACTATTTTTGGATGGAGTAACGGTAATTATATTTTATATCAAAGCAGACAAGCTGACCATTGACACAGTTGGACGATTCACGCACCCAAATTACTTAATCCATAACGGATTCAGTTTTTTTGGCTTTTTTAATCAATCATAAAATTGTCCTCTAATTTGACGTATTTCGTTTACCAATAATTGCACCGACCTGCCGAACCTTTCGTTCTGATATTTGATACGTGTGTTGTTCATTAAATAAGGTTCCATGGTCATCAATTACCCTCACAGGAAAAAATACCGGTAACTTTCAATTAGTGCCCTATTTCAAGGACACACATTGTTTGTTTAGATTTTATTAATGTAAAGATTTTATGTTAGAAGAAATCGCTTATTTGCACTGTTTACAAAACTAAAATAGAATTTTCATCGGTTTTCGCCATATGTGCTATTTTGTGTTTTCAAAATATCATGTAATACGAGGGTTACTATTTATGTATCCGGAATAGTAAATAAAAACAAATATTTATCATTAAAAATGGTTTGATTGTTTTTCAAAATATTCTCCGCGTTGATCGATACACTTTTACATACGTTTGAACTAATTTTCATAGCACTATGAATTCCATTCTTCTTCAACCGCTTCATCTGGCATCGAAAATCGTTGACTACGTAGTTTATCCACGAAAGGGAACAAAAAAAATCATTGGGTGCCATATCAGGATTCTCAGGACCCAACAATTCGATGTTTTAACCTGTCAAATATTGAGCTGTTCCGACGTGTAAGAGCTCGCTTTGTCATGGTAAAGAATGATCCTGCATCGCTCGTTGTTTTTTCTTATTTCTTTTAGCAAACAAATCGTTTGTGTATCATTCCGAATAGACCGTTCAACGATTCTCTAGTGGCACTACCACTCTCTACTACCTCTACCACGCACTACCACTACACTACCACTCTCTCTAGATGCCCATTCATCAAAAAAAGCGCATTCTGTCAACCCAATTTCCAACCACTTCTTAAAGCAATTGGGGTCTTATGACCGCAATTGTCTGAGTTATGTTCGCTTCCAAGGCGTCAATACTTGCTGGTTTATCGATATAGATCAAATAATTAACATAACACCAAAGAAACTAATCTAAAGACGATTAATCACTCAACCTTTGTGTCCGTTTATCGAAATAATTTTCTTATCGAATTGTTCCCTTAATAAATCGATTGTTTGCATTGGCTGTATGACATGTGGAGGCTGTATGACGTGTGGCCATCCTGTTGGAACTACATCAACTCCACCAAATTTGGAATTAAATAATCTACGTAGTCGAATAACAAAGCCCAACTCCTGCGAACGGCGACAAATTGATAAATGGGAATCTGCATCGACACTGCCAGCAACATCAGCGATATTTTCTTCGGAACATACAGTTTTTTGTCTTGTTTTTGTTTTAACATTGAGCAATCTGAAATGCATTCTAAATTTGCCGGCAATTCGGCGAATATATGACCAAGTTAAAATTCACGAACTGTTCTATAAGTTTGGCACACTAGACAATGATTAAAAAAAATCAATAATTTACAAACGTTGCTCTGTTGTTAAACGTTCCATAATGATTTGCCAATTGGTTTGCCACAGTTCGTTTGACAACGACCACTATCGTATGTCCAGACACACTAATCTCAGAAGTTAATAAAAGCAAAATGTTGGGTATTCTGCTAAATGAGCAGATAAACTTAAAAGATTCACTATAATTGAACTGAACTTATACTTGTATTGCACGTCTAGAAATTGAACATGGGATTCCTGAATATTCTAGGAAGGAGATCCTGGAAAAATAGCAGATGATTTTAATTCATATTTTGTAAATGCAGCATCTGTGCTACTCAATGATTTAGAGCAGATATCATTTTCCACAAAAATACAAAGTTATTGGTCATCGATACAACTAAAACAGGGGTAGATTGATGAATTGATTGATTGTGTAAAAAAAGCTGAGAAACAAGTGTAATGCAGACTATGATGAAATTTTGATGAATTTAATAAAATGCACAATAGACCGATTATCTAAACCTCTGTGATTTATAGTAAATAACTCCTTTAAATAAGTAATATTTCTTGATCAATTAAAACTGACTTGAATAAGCCTACCTTCCCCATTCCCTAAGATTTTTGAAAGTTATGTATAATCACCTCTTAAGTTACATGATTATAAAGCAACTTAAAAACATCCAGCATGGGTATCTACAAAAAGGATCAACAGACACAGCCTTATTTGATTTCACAATTAAAATACTCAATACTAGATCAATCAATCTATTGGAACCTTTGGTGTGAAACACTAAACTTGAAGAGATTTACCACTAAACACCAAAATACTTTTTTGAACTGCTCGAAGCACGTTTCGCTAACCATGTTAGCATCATCAGGAGATGATTTAATCTAAGATTAAATTAAATCTAATTTAATTAAATCTAATGATTTAATCTAAGATTAAATAATCTCCTGATGATGCTAACATGGTTAGCGAAACGTGCGTCGAGCAGTTTAAAAAAGTGTTTTGGTGTTTAGTGGTAAATCTCTTCAAGTTTACTCAATACTAGTTCACTGGAGAATAATGAATTTTTTTGGGGCTATTCCTTGATTTATCAAATTTGAAAAATTGGATCTTTATGGTATTAGAGGAGAAACATGTAAATGAATGCAATCATATATCGAGGATCGAATACAAAAAGTCAGAATTCAAAATTCGAATAATTTCGTTATGTCAAATAAGCTCACCATTCTCCTTGGAATACTCCAGGGAAGTGTACTAGGGCCAATACTATTCATTCTTTATGCAGTCATCTTTGGGAGTAGCTATGACATGCACAAGCTTATTGTATATGAAGTATGTTGTATATGAAGCCAAACGAATAGTACAGGGGAAAATTTAAAAACAATGGTTTGGTGACTCTTTCGGCACATTTTATTTAGATATATATTCTGTTCTGCACGAATTCAGAGTTATTTACAAGCGGTAAACCCCAGACAACATATACAACAAGAAACATAAATAATAATCACCCATTACATAAGTTAACACTCACATAGCAAGGAGCATACAATAGCTATATAAAAATCTATATTCATCTACCACATTATATTAAGATTATCAGGGACATCAGTCAACTGAAAAAAAGCTTGTTCAATTTTTATTACATTTAAAGCACTACAATGTTGATAATTATATACGATATCAGAACTGTACATAGCATCAATGTAAACTTTTTAACACTATTCCGTTTTATGTATATTTAACATACTTTTGAAATAAAGATAATTATTATTAATATCATTTATTGTGTTTTTAGATTGATGTACTTTTTAGGTAGTTAGGTACTATGTATTACCGGTCTTAATAAAGATTTTATCATTATAGTTTTGTGTCAGAAGACATTGTGTTTTGAAACAATTTTTCAATTTTGATACAGTTTTTCAAATATAGTGGAAATTTAGATATCTAAAGTCTTAGTCATTTTATTTAAAACGAATTTCCATCAAGAATCGGCTACCTCAAATACAGCACATACCATACAGAAATAGAGAACGTCCAGTCTAATCTATTGGTTTGGGACTAAATCTAAACAAACAAAAAATACCACCCGACAAATATTGTAACTTATGCCGATAAAACATTTTTTTTTAATTAAAACGCTTGTCTAAACTTTAATCCAATTAAAGAGAAAATATTGTAACAATATCACCCAAAAGTCTATAAAGTTAATGCTCTATACGCGCATATTCCACAATATTTCGAGAGCATCTTCATTAAGTTCATTAAATCACCTTCAATCTATCGACGTATCACCGATACGGGCTTGTATTTTAGCCGATAAAAAATTAATTAGAAGGACCATAATATCCTAAAAGTCCATTAAAAACCTTCGTCATCTAAGCTGTTTCTAATGTGTATCGATTTTTTTACCTCGAAGGTTATAACAAAAGTTTTAACTAATATTATAATCTTATAACTACGACAAATAACAGAAAAATCATTATATTTGTTACAGACGGATTGACAATTTAAGCTCATACTAATACTTTTTTGATTTTTTCCTTCTGACTAAAGGGATTTTCTAAAAGTTCGAGATCTTAATATTAAAAAGTTTTATTGGTAATTTAGGCTCAAACGATGGGGTCGTTTAAACTTTCTTTAAATGCAAATAAAAAAGATTTGAGAGAAATTAGCGGAGAATCTTCGACACAACTTACCCAAAGTACAGATTTGTTTTAATAAAACAAAAGTTTCTAATCGTCTTATCTTACTGATACTTTCTACTCGTAAATAACACAAGTCTACAATGGATTTGATGCCGGAAAGACTAAAGTAGATTTCGAGATATGATAGGTGTAGAAAAAATACGATTATTTCATATTTTTTACCTTTTGTTACATCATTGAACCTCGAAAAAACTTCTTTTTGTATAATAATTAAAGTAAATGAAGGCTAAAAATCGTCTCCTGATAATGCTAACATGGTTAGCGAAACGCGCATCTAGAAGATAAAGGGAAAGGGATAAAGGTGTGATAAATCTTAGTGTTTAACACAAGTTTTCAAGAGAAGAATTAATTTGTTTTTGTACAGTTTTATAATGAAAAAATGTATTTTTAAAATAATTTATTTGCTAATGTACTTAATTATTAAACTATTCTTAAGACCTACCAATATGGTTCGACGATGGCATAAAGTAATTTCACGAAATGCAATTATTTGCCAGTAATTGGACGTTATCGATCTGCTTTATAATTCAGTCGTATCAATTCCTATATTTAGTATTAAATATTAACGGTTTCAATCGGTTCCAGATGTTTATAGCATGGTGTTCTGAACGTATCCAACTAAATATATTTATTTTTCAGAAATGGACTAATGGTTGATCTAAATATATGTATATATACATGCAAAGCGTCGAAAATAATTTAATTTATTTAAACAAAAATATTATCCATCTTGTTTGTTGTAAAATTGTATCGTTTCCATTATGTTTTAGTCTAAAATCAGGTTAAATCAGCTGTTTAAGGGTGGATGATCAACAATGTTAAAGTCTATTTCATTTACTTAGTGTAAAACTAGTCGTAGGCCGTTGCAATTTCTCAAATTAAGGAAATGAAACTTAAACTAATGGACGCAAATGGCTTGATAGTTTCTCAAAAAATATTTTCCATTTCCGTTCGAATAAGCCATTTTCTAAACGTGTATGCCACTCAGATAAGGCAATCTAAGGACCCTCATTTATAGAGATGTCAACAGCCTGATCAGGCATTAAAAATTATGGACCACATAAACTGTTTTTTATATTCGAAAGCAAACTACAGATCCTACATTTAATCCCGATATTAACATGAACTTATTTTCTTACTGTTGTTTTTTTTTCCATTTTTATAAATACTCTTTTACCTTGAACCTAAAATTAAAAAAAATGTTAAAACAACTCCATCAGAGCAGATGACATGGAAGGAAAAAAGAAGAGAAGCCCATGTCGATTTGTAGATTTTTAGGGAAAATATTGTGGATGAATAAATAATCAAATTTACTGTTTAACCCTTAACTGGTATGATGGGTCAGTAGTGATCCGGACCAATTTACATTCGTCCAGCAATCAGCCGGATATATGACTTCATCATTAGTGTCCTCTGAATTCTTTTAATTTGACCGTTACATTTAGTCACTAGTTTGCGTAAAGAACTTCTCGTTTGTGAACTGTACACGCTTCCGGTCAAATCTAACCCATAATACCTTATACGTAGTTTTAAATATTTTTACATGGCGGACAAAAACAAACCCTTAACTGATACAAAACTTTTGCGGGAGGCTGAAAAGGCCTATATTAGTGAATATGAGACTGGTGAAAGTAACTTCAGCAGTCATGAGAATGATTCTGAGGAAGAGGATGATCAAAACAGTATTGAAGAGGACCATAAGGAAACTGAAATCGATACAGGTGAAGGAATATAAATAAAAATAAACCATACTTTTTTAAGAAGAATTAATACAAGTGGTCCAAAATAGCCCCCACTAGTAGCAAAAGCGAGCTGGAAACTCAATTAGATCTAAGATTCCAGATATACTTAGTAAGTCATGTAAGGACAAACCATCCAAACCCTTAGATACATAGAATTTATTGTTTGATGATCATATGTTGGACATCATTGTTCAACATACAAACGAACGAATAACTGAATTTGCAGCCTCTTATGACGATCAAGCTCTACTATGTCAATTTACGGGTCACATTAAAAAACTGAGCTGAAAGGTTAGGTTATCCTTTTATAGGTCTTCTTTTCCCTGGTGCATTCAAATCCAATTACGAAGATGTAAGTCTCTGGGCTACGAATTTAACGAGGCGTGATATATTTCGTGTTACTATGACTTTAAAACGTTTTTGTTTTTTTATGTTCAGCACTGAGATTTGATGACAGTAGCACAAGAAACGAAAAAATATTAAATGGTGATAAACTTACTTCTATATCAGAATCGTTCTACCTCATGATTATCAATTTCCAGTCAAACTATGCTTGTAAGTACTGACCGTTGATGAGATGCTTGTTGAAGTTAGGGGAAAATGTTGATACAAGATGTATCTGCCCAATAAACCCGACAAATATGAATTAAAAATAACGTATCTCTGTGATGCAAAAACACATTATTTACTAAATGCATTTATATATTCCGGTAAAGACACATCTCCTAATCCAACAAAATTGGCAGTTCCAACTTTGAATGTCTTACAACTTGTTGAACCAATTATAAACAGTAACCGTATGTTACGGTTACTGTTTATAATTGGTTCAACAATATAGCGATAATTTTTGTCATATAACCGTAACATACACCGGAACGCTGCGTAAAAATAAAAGAGAAATACCAAGTTAATGTTTACCTTATAAAGATAGCCCAGTTTCATCAACAATATTTAACTTTACACAAGATTTCACCATTTTGCCTTACGTACCTAAGAAACGCAAAGCTGTTATAATGTTATCTTCATTGCATCATACAGACATAATAATTCAAAATGAAAAATGTCTGTATGATGTTATCGATTTCTACAATTCAATAAAAGGTGGGGTAGATAGTTTAGACCAAAAATGTGGCTGTTATAATATGGATCGTAGAAGTAGACGTTGGCCCTTGACTTTATTTTATGCGATGGTCAATATAATTGGCGTTAATGCAAGTGTTATCTATAAAAGTGCATATAATGCATTTACAGAACGTCGTGCATTTATTATCTCTGTTAGAGAAGATCTCATAATGGACCATTTAAAAAACAGTGCCACAATAAAAACGATTCCAACAGATCTTCGGATATTGATTAAACGTCATATTAGCATAACTACGGAAGCTTCAGGGGGCTTCAAGTTCAATAAAAACAGAAGGTACAAATACTTTAGACTGTTTAATTTATATTTATTTATTGTGTTTTATTTTATTGCAGATGGCCAAAAGGATGTCTTGAGGGAGTTATTTCTTGCTTTGAATTTTATTACATTCATAATATTTATTATGGACGTTATTAAAATGTCACTTAATAAAATGTCAACCATTTTCTATATTTCAACACTGAAGAGTAAAATATTTAAATTTTTGTATTTTTATAGTTTTTTCATATAAATATATATCCATACAATTCGACAAAAATATAAAACACAAATATTTTTCAATATATATTTTTTATTATTATATAATATTCCCATGACCCATCATACCTTAAGAAGCTAAAGAAGTCAGCTTACCGGTTGAGGATTAAGAGGGGCTTTTAACATATTATTTTGTTGCTCAGAAAGTATAGAAATTAATAAAAAGCTTACAAAACAAATCTCGATGACAGATCTAGCGGAAATTTTTGTACTATTTTTGATGACAAGTCATACCACCTCTAAATAATGCAAAATAAAAAAATAAAACTTTCTAAATGTAAATAAATTACTAGTCACTAGGTTACAGGACTAAATGAAGGCTCTCTACAATCACGACATAAATCGGAACAATACGACAGACAAGACTAATAATTCCGTGCTATTTTCCTTAAGTAATTATTTACGCGAATCTATTACAGTTGGCATTGTCATAATAAGCATTGTCGCATAAGCATGTTGGCATTGTCGTTGAAGAAGTGTACACAAACGACCAGAAGGTGTCCATTCTTACAACAAATTTCAGTTTTGAAAAGGTTGAGAAAAAGTTAACGCAAGCTTTGGACGAATTATTCAGTTACGCAAGTCTGTGCTTTTCACCTCAACACTAAACGCACCGACAGGCAGTTGGAGATCGAATGAAGGGATGAACGACTACAGCATTGCCCAACACAAAATACCGGGGAGTCACACTAGATCGCAAGCCGACCTACACCCAGCACTACTTGAACACGAAGGCTAAGGTTAGTGCCCGTAATAAATTAATTAGAAAACTAACAAACAGATTATGGGGTGTAAACTCGCACACATTGAGGACCTCGGCCATAGTACTATGCTTGTCTGCTGCAGAATATGCAGCACCAGTCTGGAGCGGATCAGCACATCCAAAGCAGGTGGACATCGCACTGAACTCGACCTCACGGATTATAACGGGATGTAAGACCGACCTCAATAGAAAACCTAAATATATTGATTAGCCGGCATAGCACCGCCCAATATAGGTAGAGGGGTCGCGACAGACAAAGAGAAATTAAAATAGGACACAAATTCCAGACATCTACTGCACGGACATCAACCTGCACCATAACGACTAAAATTCTATAATTCAGAAGAATCTTTATAAGAAGAACACCGCACATGCAGTACCGTACCACACCCAGGAAATGATACTGCACATGCAATACCCGTGCAATGCAGTACCATACCTGCAGACCCTATTGTAAAATGGGAGAAGCAGCAAAACCATTCGATCCACCAGATCAAGGAGGTGTTTAATCCATTGCGAGTTGGCGTACCACAATTTGTAGAAATGGGAACTACTACCGGATAATTGTGGCTCTGCCCCGGACCCCCAACACCTTCTGATTTGTGTGTATATATTATTATTAGGTGCGTATAGACCCGGTTGGATCACGCAAAGCATCCTGACTCATTTTCGAGTGTTCTTTCTGATCCTCCACACCTCTCTCGTCCTTTCTCCGTGGATCCTCTTTCTCTCCTCCGTCCACTTTGTGCCTGATCTCCTCGAAACTTCACTCTCTGATGCAACGTTCCACATATGTATTTTGTGTTTATACGTTCTTCTATCCTCAATCTCTGTCGGACCCATTTGTGCCTTTCCCAGATCAGCTCTCACTTGTGCGATCCATGGTACTGTTGACTTGACTCCTTGTATGTACGTAAGAATTCTGTTGGTGAGTCTTGTCGGTGGGAGTCTACTGATATGTCCATAGAATTTCAACCTTCTTTTTCTTATATCCGCCGCTACGTTGGACATTCTCTCTGTGGTCTTTCTAGAATGTAGTCTGTATCCTTCCTCTGTCAGTTTTGGGCCGAGAATTTTCCTCATAATTTTGCGTTCTTAAACCTCTAATTTTCCGCTTTTTGTATGGAGTGTGTCTCGCTTGTTTATAGCACCTCTGGTTTGATTACTGTGCTGTTGTGTCTTATTTTTGCGTGTGTGGATAGTCATTTCTTATTGTAGATATTGTGTGTCTTGCCGTATGCCCTCTTCTTCTTCTGCAATCGAGTCTTCTGTGCTATCTTCTCTCCTCCTGTGGGTTCGAGGATCTCGCCCAGGTATTTGAAGTGAGTGACCTTATTTATTTTTCCGTATTTGGTGTTCGAATTTTGGACATTTAATTTTGAGCAGAAGAATTCGGTTTTTTGAAAGGATATTTGTAGGCCAACTTTCTCTGCACATTCCTTGAGGACTTCGATCTGTTTGGTTGCCCTTTTTTCATTGTCTGCGAGTATGGCTAGATCGTCATGATATTTCTATGTTGTTTTTGGTTCGTCCAAGTCGTATTGGTTTCCAGTGTCCTTGATTTTTTAGTTCCTTTTCCCATTTCCTTATGACTTTGTCCAGGACCAGGTTGAAGAGGAGTGGGGATAACCCATCTCGTTGGCGTACTCCGGTTTTAATCAGGAAGGGTTTGGAAATTTCTCCCATAAATTTCACTTTAGAGATTGTGTCGGTTAGTGTCTACTTGATCAATCGTAGTGTTTTGGGGTCGAGTCCTTGTTCTTCTAGGATGTTGAACAGAGATTTTCGGTCAATGCAGTCGTATGCTTCCTTGAAGTCAACGAATGTGCAGATGATTGGGACGTTTATGATAGCTTTGTATTTCAATATTGTTTTTAAGTTAAAGATTTGTTCAGTGCATGAGCGACCAGGGCAAAAGCCTGCCTGGTACTCGCCAATTTTGTATTCTAATTGTTTTTGTGTTCTCTGGAGAAAGCATGCTGAGAAGATTTTGTAAGTGACTTGTAGTAAGGAGATTCATATGTAGTTGTGCACATCCGTTCTGGCTCCTTTCTTGTGCAGCGGGTGTATAAGAGCACATTTCCATTCATCTGGTAATTTTTCTGTTTGCCAGATGTTCGTGATAATTTGCGTGAGTTCCCGCAGTGAGTTTGGTCCAAGGTTTTTCAATAGTTCCGCGGTGATACCATCTTCACCGGATGTCCTGTTATTCTTCAGTTATTGTATGTGCCTGTGAATCTCTTCCTGTGTTGGTGGTAGTGATTCTGAGTGGGTATAGATACAATTTTTCTTAAGGAATCTTGTGTCGCGTTCGGGGCAATTGAGGAGATCAGAGAAATAGTGTGCCAGCTCCTGACAATTCTCCTGATTGTTTAGCGCTAATCTCCCATTCCGCTTTCTAAAGCAAAAATTTTGTGGTGTATATCCACGGATTTCTCTTGCGAAAGTCCTATAAAAGTCTCTGGTGTTATAATTTCAAAAATTCTCCTCTGTAGAGTCTAGTTGTTCCTTCATGTACTTCCTCTTAGTTTGTCTAATAACTTTGGCGATCTGTTTTCAAGTCTGGTTAAAAAACTGTTGGCTTTCTGGGGATTTTTTACTGTTGTACTCCTGAAATACTCGTTTGCGTCGCTGCAATGCACTTTCGCATTCCGAGTCCCACCACGGGTGTTTTGTGTTCTTTTTCAATAAAATCAGTTCGTGTGCTTTTTGTGTAATTTTTTTGTGGAATTTTTCCGATGTATCTGCCTGTTCCTTTTCCCATTCCTCTGTTATGTTGGATTCTTTGATCCTTTTCGTGTCGAATTTCTGTAGGTGTGCCTTCTTCTGATGAATTCTCCTTGGGGTGAATTTTACTTTGACTCGTGTCAGATAGTGGTCTGAGTCGATGTTTGCGCCCCTGCAGACTTGAACTTCATGGATCTCTCTTTGTTATGGGTATGAGATCGCAACGTGGTATATCTGGAATTCACCAATCTGTTGTATAGGCGATCTCCATGTCTTCTGTTTTCGTGGAGATTTTCTGAGGGATGTTGACATGATCTTCAGGTTATTCTGTTGGCATAGTTCGATAAGTCTTATGCTGTTCTTGTTGATGAGTTTGTGACCGGGGAATTGGCCTACGGTTTTCTGATGGTTTTTTCCCTACTCCTTAATTTTGACGTCATCCTTTGGGAACAGAATTTTTCTGTAGACTTGGGGTCTTTCTTGTTGTCCCCGTTTGTGGGGGCATGTACATTGATCATGGTGTATTTTTTATTGACGCACTGTATGCGCATTGTCATCGGTCTATTGTTTATGGGGGTAATTTCCTTAATAGAGTTAACTATCCCTTTGTGTACCACAAAGGCCATGCCCAGAAGCGAATTGTTTGTCTGTCCTGCTTTTGAATATGCGATAGTTCCCGTAGTCTACCGTGTCCTCATATGTCATGCGTGTTTCTTGTAGGTCAAGCACAAGTATATTTTGTCTGTTAAGTTCTGAGGTTAGGTTGTGAAGTTTTTCTGGTTGGATCAGCGTGTTGATGTTGAATGTGCCAATGTATGTAGGAGTTTTATGTGGAAATTTGGCGGAAAGCTCCGACTTTTTTTGAAATCGTGAAAGTTCAGGTTCCCCAGAATCTGAGCACCCGGTTGCCGTCTGTCGACGGGTGGATTGGTTACCACCTGGGGTATTATTGTTATTACTTGCACGAGTCATGCATGATTGCTTATAAGCTTATGGGTCCAGTGTTTCCACTGGGCGTTTAGAACCAGGGATTGTTAGTTCCTGGAGCGTGGTGTATAGCCGCACCCTCTGGGTGAACAGACACCGACCAGGTTGCCGGTGGTTGCCACTGCAGACGCGACCTGGGTTTCTTTGCCAGAGCCCTATTAGCCATCTGTTTCCGAAATAAACGTTCGGGTTCAGCCGTTATCCGCTTCCTGCGACGTGGACGAAAGGTTGAAGCTTTAGGAAGCCATATATATATATATATATATATATATATATATATATATATATATATATATATATATATATATATATATATATATATATATATATATATATATATATATATAATATAGAAAGAAACAAATTAAATTTGTATTCTTTAATCTGTTCTAAATAATAAGTTTTTTTTCATCGGATTATAATAAAACCTTTTCCTAAGTCCAGATAATAACTAATACATTTAATATGGGTCTTAAATAATTTCAGCAATGGCTTATACTTCTAAAAATATTCTTTTAATGTGAATTTTATAAAAATTTCATTGAATCCGATGGGATTGGGATGATTTATTAATGTTAAATACCGCGGCGTAAAAAATACAGATATTTTATTAAAACTTCAGTTTTTTAAATATACATTAGCTCAGGAAAACGGACAGGTTTTTATGTTTCATCCTTCACAAATGTTTTTGTAAATATTTTGCACGTTAAAAATATTTTACAATTTGTACACATTTGAACTTTTTCGCTCCCTCAGGAATGAGACGGCGAAAAATGTTCTTGAATTTTGAATGAATTTTGTTTGAAAAAAAGTTTTTATTTACTTAACTGTCGACGTTTGGTGACCTATTTGGTGTACAATATGTTCCTCAGGTCTTTCAGAATATTCTCAAATTGTCCTCATGCCAAAATTTTTCAAGCATTTTAAATTCATAACAGAAATTAATTTCAATTCTCGTTAAAGGCGGGGAAAGTATCAAGCTATTTTTTTTTTTCATTATATTCTATTTCGTTATTTTTCTGACAGTTTGGATTTGGATATTGTGTAATGCAGACGTGCACGTTTTATGAGTACTAAATACACGCTGAAAGCACACAGTAAAATGGTTGTAATTTACAGTGAAAGAAATAATTCAATTATTTAAACACATCATGAATTTAAAAGAAAATATCCTTATCATCTGACGCCAATTTATTGACAACTATTTAACAATACTGCTGCACAGCCCAGACTATAGTAAAGTCGCGAAGCAGTTTCCTGACAACCGTGCAACCTTTGACTGTTTCTGCGTCTGCTGCCAGACTTGAAATATGGCGTGAGTCATTGACAAAAGAAGGTAAAGGATGGGAAATACCTCCAAGGGGGAGCCTCTCAACTGGCTCGGGCGAGTACTGGATCACCTGGAAAAGCCTTCATAGACTCTGGACCCTCACTAGTAGATGTAGAGCAAATCTGCTAAGATGGTGATATCAAACTGATCCCGAGTTGTGCTCTTGCGGGTGGGCCCAGACCATGAGCCATAGGATGCGCCCTACCTGTCCAGCCCCATGCACCACTAAGGACCTTGCCCTGGCTTCCCGTCCAGCCGTTGAGTGTGCAGAATTCTGGTCTTCCGAAATATGATTATCCAGCTGTCGTATGTGTAATGTCTGAGTATGTGTACACATTGTTTGTTTCTATATATCATTGTTTGTTCTATATCATAATCTGTTACTTGTGCTCTGACTCTGTATTTGCTTGCATACTTTGCTGCTATTGTTACGTGATTTCTTGTTCTTCTTTTTTTATTTTGTGTGTTCTATTTGTAATGTTTGACGGGTTGGATACAAATAAATAAATAATAATTTATTATTGTTTTATTCGTTTATTTTTTATTTGTTTAATTCGATAAACTTGGGGATCTGAGGTCGAAGAATAATATGAAAAATATTTCACGTGCGGTGTAAAGTGTGGAGGAGCCGCACTCCCTTCCTTTATGTATTCCCTTCTTCATATTGTAGAAGACCTGTTGGAAACAGACAATAATATACACTCAGAATATTTGTAAAACCATTTCCATTAAATTGATAATTTTTATGACAAATTAATTTAACAGTTCCGGATTATCTTTTATGGAGATTTTTTTAGGAAACTATTTACATAAATAAACCCCAAACCATACAGGAGCTCAAGGGCAAATCACTGTTAAAAAGGACCCAAAGTAGCATTGAAGTTATTATAAAACAGCGAAGATACTCCCACAGTACACTACAATATATACAGCAGAACAGTATGCCATATACTAAGAAATTACATATTTCTTTAATGACCTAAAAAACTGGGCTAATGTTATCACTACACAAATGATTTTAATCACCATATTCAAATGATTCTTATCACCCTATACAAATGTAAAAATTAAAATTGTAGCATTATTTTGGTCTGGATTCCTAGCCATGTTGACATTACTGGTAATGAAATAGTAGACAGGGTTGGCAAAGATGCAACTCAACAACCAGAGACAGATAGTCATTAAACACAACGATAATAAAACCTACCTTAACAACAGAGTAGAAATATAACCGAGGAAATGGAGACAAAAGAAAAGATTGATTCTTAACTAGAATAAAAGAGAACAACTTCATTTGGAAACTATCAAGAACCCTCACTAAAGAAAAAACTCTAAAAATACAAAGATTAAGAATAATTAATAATAATTTTTATTAAACTTAAATTAATTAATTAAATATATTTAAATTTAATGATTAATTTATCACTTATTTTATTTTTTGATTTGACTATGACTATAGCTTTCTAAACAACGTTATATTAACAATATGTATATATATATATAAATATATATATATATATATATATATATATATATATATATATATATATATATATATATATATATATATATATATATATATATATATATATATATATATGTATATATATATACTTATTTTATTTTTTGATTTGACTATGACTATAGCTTTGTAAACAACGTTATATTAACAATATGTATATATATATATATATATATATATATATATATATATATATATATATATATATATATATATATATATATATATATATATGTATATATAAGAAGTTTTTTACTTTTTTGGACTTCGTCCAAAGAGATAACAGTAATCATCCCTATCATCCCCATATATATTGTATACCAGGTGTCTCATTAAGGATGGATCGCGGCCGTATCTTGAAAACCATTTATCCCACAGCTTTGGGAAAAAAAAATTGTACTAGAAATGATCATGAGAAAATTAATTTATTTTTTGATTTGACTATGACTATAGCTTTGTAAACAACGTTATATTAACAATATGTATATATATATATATATATATATATATATATATATATATATATATATATATATATATATATATATATATATATATATACATATATGTATATATAATTAAGAAAATTCTAATAAAGAAAAATTCTCAGTTATAATTAGCAAACTGTCTCCTACAACTTTGTTTTATGACATTTTGTCGTAATTTCACGAATACGGGGGGGGGGGGGTCAAAAGTCGTTTAATGTGCGTTTGCCTTAACCGATTTTCCTCAATTTTGATTCTTTTAAAAGGCAATTGCTGGGACAATCAGATAATCTGGGAGATAAATTATTTAGTTTATAAATGAAACCGCGAGGTGGCGTTACATTCAACAACAGTTTTTTTGAAGTTTTGTTCAGTTTTTTCAAATAGAATGGTACAGCTTTTACTACATGGCAAGAAAGGTAATTTAAAGAGGGATCGTCCAGTGGAAACCCGAAATCTGACACGTCAAGAGATATTTCGATTTTTCTGAAAAAAATCAGTTAGTTTTAATTTTTACCGTAATATTAAATTAAAAATTGGTCTTAATGTTTAGGTCGAAATCGCAACCGCAACAATTTTATTTAAAAAATAAAATTATCTATTCAGTATCAATCATCATAAATGTTCTAATCCTGACCTTGAATTATATTTTCTAATTTAATTACATAATGCCTTTCCCCAATTGTTGCATTTTCTCTTTTGTGATGCTTAAATACTTCTTGACAGAATATTGAAATCAGTCATTAATAAATATACCTACTCTTTCTTTTAAACTAAATGAATGGATGAATGAAATTATGCGTTATCCGGTTTCCAAATAAACGCATGCAATCCTTAGGTACATTACACAAAGAGTGTAAGAAGGGAACCATGGAAACAAACAAAAACAGTCAAATTAACTTGTCAGTTTTGAAATTCATTACATTTTCAACATTGCATTTATTGATTATTAATAATTATTATAATAATATCTAACAATCCCTTTTACGAATAACGAGGCCTATGACATGTTGGCGGTGTATTTCCAATGTTTTGAAAATGCATGTATTGCAGAGCGGCAATATGCAAGTCAATATCCCGAAAGAAGGCATTATTCGAAGAAGGTGTTTACACGTCTAGCAAGACGCTTACGAGAAACAGGAATTGTGTATCCAGATCCAGTCCGCACCAGGTTACGTTCGATTCGTAATGGAGATAATGTCGTATGTTCTGGCTTATGTTTAAACCAACCCCCCATTTAAGTATCAGACAAATATCTGAAGAATTAGGTGTTAGCAAGACATCCGTTCATCGAATCTTAATAGATAAGAAGCTGCACCCCTATCATGTTGTCTTACACCAAGCCCTTTTGGATAACGATTTCGACAGACGGTTAGACTATTGTCACTGGTTAAAAAATATGTGTAGTGGAAATAAACAATTCTTAAAACGCATACTATGGACTGATGAAGCTACTTTTAGCAGTGATGGAGGCGTTAACTTACATAATATGCACTACTGGGCAGTTGCTAATCCACAATGGATATTAGAAATCAACCACCAAAATAGATTATTTTTAATGGACATTTGAATAGTAAAATATATTTAAATTTTTTACAAAATGGACTGCCAGAACTAATGGAAGAGGTTTCGTTGGAAACAAGAAGACAAATGTGGTACCAGCATGATGGATGCCCTGCCCACTTCTCGCAGGTGGTTCGAAACTTCTTGGATGCTTCGTTTCCAAATCGTTGGATAGGACGGGGTAGTTTATTTTCGTGGCCGGCGCGCTCACGGGATTTGACAGTCCTCGATTTTTACTTGTGGGGAAGACTAGAAGACCTTGTTTTTCAAACTCGTCCTACCACACGAGAAAACATGATTGAAAGAATTCAAAATTCTATAACCAGCATTTCAAGAGCGGAAATTGAATTGAAGTTTTTAGTACTAGTCGAAAAATTAGTCTTTGCATTTCTAAGGATGGAAGGCATTTTGAACTTTAGAAAGGCGTTAAAGTTCAGATTCTGTTAATTATTAGACTGTTGTTTATTTACAACTGATTTGCTGTTAATTTTATTTGACTGTTGTTATTATTATTATCTTCGTTGTTGGCCCGTTGGCCTTTAAACACGCTCCAAATTAATATGGCACGAAGAATCCCCCCCCCCCCCCCCCCCACACACTTCTTTATTCGCGAAGTTACGACAAAATGTCATAAAACAAAGTTGTAGGAGACAGATTGCTAATTATAACTGAGAATTTTTCTTACTCGGTTAACACTTGAAAATACACAAAAAAAATTATTTTTAAAAACGTTTAGCTCGTTCCGCCATCTTCCGGTCGTTTTAGAAGCTTAAAAATATTTTTGGTGAATTTCTCATGATCATTTTTAGTACAATTTTTTTTCCCCAAAGCTGTCGGATAAATAGTTTTCAAGATACGGCCGCGATCCATCCTTAATGGGACACCTAGTACATATTATATGTGAATTTTTTACAGTTTTATTGAGGGTTTTTTTTATAATATTTTAAATAGTGCGGAATTTCGGAGATCTGTTTGATCATTTAATAAGTGTCTAGACTTGTCTTTATTTATTATATTTGTAAATTTCTATTGCATCTAAAATGTTTGGTTTTTTGCTTTTTGAGACTGTATGTAAAATTTTAAATTTTTTATATCTGGAAATATACGTCCGGTATCTGTGAAATGGTTCGCAAAATTACAATTTTGTTTCTTTAATGTGTGTACGCAGATTGGTGTTCTTTGAATCTGATCTGTAAACTTCGGCCTGTTTGCCTCACATAGCAGCTACTGCATTCGTTGCAACTTGAAACCTAAACTCCTGATTTTTTATTTTATTGCGTTCTATCTTTGGCATCAAAACGGAATTTACTGGTTGACTGGGGTAGTTTTAAACACAGTATATAAATTAAGTTTCCTTAAAGAGTCAGTTATTTGTTCTAAAATTGGACCGAAATATGTAATCTTACAGCATTTTTTATCATTTGATTGTTTAACTTTTGGATATATTTGATTAATTAATAATTGTTTTTGTTTTGTATTTATTAAATAACTGATTTAATTTTCACTGAAGACGTTATTTTGTGTTATCTCCTTAGTACATGCACAGAATATAATTTATTGCGAAAGCAATATGAAATTAGAGAAGGAGTTGAGGTTAATCTTTCACAACCGGATCTCATTAGTAATGGTATTAACTTTACTATGAAAACTAGGACTATTTAAAAAGATATAAACTGGATGAGATAGTGCTATATAATCCTGCAGTTAATGCACCGAAATTATAAAGAAAAATAAATAACTATTCATTTTTGTTTCTTTTAAAATTTATAAGTAATTAAAATGGTAGCGTGATACTTGTCCCACCCGTTATTAGAACCTTTGTCGTAAAACACTAAACTCAAAGAGATTAACCACAAAACAGTAAATCACTTATGTCAGAGAAATTTAATCTGATTGATGATTCAATCTAATTTATTTATGTTTTATTCAGCTGTACAAAATTTTATAACTCCAATAAGCAGGGGGTTGCAATTATGTATAAAAATATCATACGTCATATATCTCAAGAACGCTTTGAGATAACTTAATGACATTATGTACACAAACATTAGGAAATGTTTGCCTCTTTTTGGGTACATTTTTGTTTGTTTTTCTTATCGCATATTTGAAATACAAAGCTAACTTGATTTTTTAATGACAACAGTACTTGAAATTGGCATTGTTGGAAAGAGCATTTTTTCTGCTTCATTTTCAATTCTACGAGGTAAATATTGTATGGATTTTTTTTTTCAAAATAGATTTTAAAAAATGGCTAAACGGTGTTTCGGTCTCTTCTGTCAATATTATTAATTAATTAAGAAAAATAAAAGGTAGGCAGTCATGGGGACTGCCGACAGAAGTGAAAACTTGAAACTTTGGAATAATTGCGTTTTTTTTTTTTAATTTTTAAATGAATTATTCTTTAAATATGAAATTTAAAAATGTATAATTTTTTTCACGTAGGATCGAAGATCTAAACAAATATAGAAAATGGACATTTAGAAAAACTAATTATATTACAATACTTTTTGTAAATAATAGTGAAAATGAATGATATAGATAAGTATATAATTAATCATTTAGCAGAAAATAACAAAACACGTATTTTATTTCCGACAATTTAAACCAATAAACAATAATTTTTAGAAATTATATTTATTATGAAATGTTATAGAATTTTTTATTTTAAAATCCGAGACAAAAATACTATCGAACAACTAGAAATCTGTTTTACCACGATAGTAAGATAACTCCTAAGCCACTATGAAATATTCATTGCACGATGTATTGCAAAGATTAAATATTAAAAAAATAAATTATATCAAATTTTTCAATGCAAAGGTTGATACCAATATAGGATATATTCGAAAATAAATGCTTTTTGTTATTCATTTTTCTTCATATAAATATTAGCATATTAAGTACTCGCTCTTGTACTGCACAGTGATTCTACAATTAAACAATTAAAATAACGATTATCTAAATCACAATTTAATTTAAAAAACATTAAAACACAATTGGCGTCGCCAGTCTGGTGCAACACGTCACTAGCATGTTGGGGACGCGAACCCATAAGTCTTGCCCCTACCGCAAAATCGCTCAATGCGGCTAAAGAAGATTTCACTTAAAAAAATAACACTGTCAAAATAATATGTTTTTTTATTAAAGAACTATTTACAAAAGGTGTTCAAAGTGTCCAAAGTGTTATATATATATATATATATATATATATATATATATATATATATATATATATATATATAAGAGGTATATCGGCAATTTATTATCGAATCCGTAATTTGAGATCATCGAAGTTTTCTGGCCTATTAACGTAAACCTGGGAAAAAATAAAAATATATCCAAAAAGTGACAAACATTTCCTGATTGTGTACAAAATTTCATTAAGGAATCTCAAAGTGTTGTTAAGATATTTGACCGTTTCCTGCCGGTGCCTTCATAGAGTACATATCTCTCTTTGAAAAGCGATAAAGTGAGATTAAGTTACATAAAAGTGTGGTTAGGATATGTAAACGTATGCTAATCGTTTAGTGATCAGTGTCCGTTGTGTAATCTGTGAATTGTTCAAAATGGGCAAATCCAAAATATCTATTACAGAGATTACCCGAGTAATTTTAAACAACAACTTGAAAGCCAAAAAACTGAATTAAAAAAATGTCAGCTTGATCTGGTGGACCATGTCACTCAGATAAAGGCTCTGATATTAGAAAAACAAGTATTAAAAACAGAAAATCTTAAACTGCTTACCATAGTTAAAGAATTATAATTAGAAGTAGCCGCTTCTAAAGCCAAAGGTAACGAAAAGGTTCAAGAAACCATACTACCAACACCAATGCATCAAACACCCGTCATCGAGATCCTTGCGGATCTCGAAGAAGGAGATGACAAGTCTCAGCCACGGACAGATATCAACAGATGCCCTCCCGATCGAGAAGACGAAAGGAAAAGAGGAGGGCGGCAGCTTCCAAGGCAAGTCAGCCTGTGGAAAACCCGATCGACCCTCCTCCGTCCACTTCGTCCACCCAACCTGAAGACCCGGTCGAAGAAGCAGCAGTACCACCAACTGCACCACGACCCTAACACCAAATACCAGGAAACTAGACCTTATCAACTGATGAAGTCCGATCAGAGATTCTGCATCAGGGCTTCCACCCGTTAGCCATCACGAGGAGGTTTAACAAAGCTAAGAAACCAATTGCGATCGTGTACGTGCTTATACCCCGCAGTGAAAAATTCATCCTAAATACAAAGTACCTTTACTGCCAGCCCGTCAGAGTCGAGGTACAGGAAAAGAAAATCAATCCGGCTGCGAAGAAATCATCTCCGCAGCACCAGAATCAAACGAAGAAAACCATACCCGAAGCAAGCAAAAGCAATGGTCAAGCTTGCATCCAAGCTCTAGAGAGTATTGAATTTGATTCAGACTCACTTGAGTCCTTTCCTCTAACATTAGTTAAAACATCACTAAAACTAACGCTAACGGAAGAATTGCAAGATGGGCCATTGAATCATTCCACTCCAGACAACCATCAAGATACGTGAAATTTTCTCGTACCTTATAGGCGGTCTCGGGTCTAGCGGCCCGTTTCCTTAGCAGAGAGGTTAATTCTTCATTACCCTCAGTAATAAAGAAAATCCAAATAATTACCGATGCAGTCAGTAAAGGAAATCCAAGTAAGCACCGTTAAGTCGGTATCACAGGCTAGCGAGAAGCCCTAACCGGTGTCAGCGTAAGCAGACACGTCTCGAACCTGAATAGAGAACCGGTAAGAATCTTAGGATTAACCGAAAACCGAAGTAAATAAGAAGAAGTATTATTCTCTTTCGTTGATTATATTTTTGTGAAATACCGTTTGCTGAAAAGACTGAAAAAAAAAGATCATTAATCTTCCTAACATGCTCTCAAATTTCGCCACAACAGATACATATAGATCTATATGATAATAATCAAGACGAAAGATTTGTACACAAAAGAATAAGGTACAGAAAACTTTACCAATATCGTAGATTGCTTTCGCGCAACTTTTCTAATATTTAACCATTCAACTCAATCATCTTTAACATTTCTATCATTCATGTGAGTAACACGGTAAACATAGTGATAAGTAAGCGAAAACTTCAAATCCATAAAAACGATCTTGTGTTTGAACATTGTGCATAAGTCCGTAAACCATTTGTTACATTATTTACGACAGAATTTCCGTCGTCGTTCTCTCGCTTTTCGTAATACAGTTTGAAAAAAAAACTGGAAAAGGAATAGCCTTCCTTCACGAAACAATAAATATAAATGTAATGGCTGAACAGAAAAAAATGTATTATGTGCTGTAGAGCTTTTAACAAATATCAGTCTCATTTTCTTTGCAATTATGGTAACAGGACTTTTTTACATTAAATTTTACTTAATTTAAAACATTTGTTTTGTGGTGAAAATTGTGACACATTATATTGATGATTGATTTACAGGTTTTTTACAAATAATCGCTCAGATTAAATTTACCCTATTTCATCTGACTTTATAATCCATGAATAATTTAGAAAGTGGTCAAACAATATTTACCGAGGACATGATTAATTACTTTTACCTGTGTTGTTTACCTTAAAGCAATTATTCAAAATAGTTTTCGACTTATAGTATTAGGCGCTTAAAACTTTGATGAGGTAATAGTAGTGTTACACATGTAGACTTCTACAAAAATAAATTTGGCTATTTTAGATCTCTTAAATATCTAAAGTTATACAAAAAAGTATATATACTCCTACTGAAATGGTAGTAACCCAATTGAATTTTTTTTATTCATTTCAATTAACAACTAATTGAAAATTGTGAGGTAAAAAAGTACACATACTCTTAAGTGGAGCCACATTTGTGGTGTCTAAGGCGTCAGCTTTACGTTACGGCACTTAATGTGGAGCGGGTTCGAACCCCGTACTAGGCAAAAAAGTTTTTCTAAATTCTTGTTAATGTTTCTAGGTAAGAGTGTAAAATCTGACAAGGAATCACCCCTCAGTCACGCCAGTTCGAGGCTGGGTAAGGCCGGATGCCTTCTGAGAGGTTTTCTACGTTGGTCACTCGCCAGTCGGTAGGCTTCTCGAGATACTTTCGGTTAAGCACAAAACCAAGGGTTGATAGCCTGAGGGGGGTGCTGACCGGGGTTTTCGGTAGCTGATGACCGTGGTTCGGAGCCCACGTTAAGCTGTAGGTCCAGTCGCTAAATAGCCTTCTCAGTTCCCGATGCTCCTCTAACCCCAAAACTTTACTTTACTTTTATACTCTTAAGTATATTTTAAGTAAATACCACAATAATTGAAAATTAATATTTCGTTGGGATGCCTTTATTTTCTAAAATAACTTTTAGTCTTTTTTGAATCGATCTTATTAATTTTTGTATACATTCGATACGAATATTATTCCTGAAGGATCCTTTTCAGGCAATTTATTTTTAATTTACTTTAATAAACTTATTCATTAAACTTACAAGCCAGTACTACACAATAACTAAACCCAAACTGTTAGAAATATTACGAAAAAAAAATGACGCCAAAAAAAAGGGACCGGTGATGTTTTCTTGTAATAAATCTGATTTTTTGGGAACAATTCGCAATGATGCTTTTCCAAAAACTCTTTCGTTTAGATAGGTTAGGTTAAGATCTTCTAGAACGAAGTTCGTCTTCAACTGCTTCTCTAGCATTACTAAAGTCTTTTTACCACTCGTAAATATTTTTTAGGCATAGCTTGATAGCTGCAATAATTTTTTAATAATTCAATTTCAATGCACCATCACAAGAAATTTCCTTTTTTGTACATAATTTAATGCAAATTCTTTTCTCGATACATTTTTCCATTTTAAAAATCGCCGACCAAATTTTTTTACGATTACAAAAGTATGTAATTTTTTATTTTGCAACCGAAATAATATCGAACTTTTTTCAAATTTGTCAAAAATATTAATCAAAGTGGCCTTTTTTTTATCATAATAATAAAATCAATAATGAAGTGATGATATTAAGTGATTATGTTCCTTCATATTAAGAAATTACAAATAATATCTAGATTTTAAATTATGGGATGAATTTTGTGTTTCAACGCAAAATAAAAAAAAGAAACAAATTATGCGGTTCACAAAAACGAATATACTTTATTCCCAAAGTTGAAAAAACTTTGAAACAGTTTAGCTAACGATCAAAATGTAGTCGCCGCTCTTAATAAGAATCTGATAAATCAAAAGAAGGACTTTTTAAACCCATAGATGTTCTATGTCATCGATACATCAATTGTCATAATCTTTAGAATATGCTTCTTTTTCTTCTTCGTCTTCTTGTCGTTCTTCTTATTATTCTTCTTTGTATTCTTCTTTACAGAAAAGACTAGAATCTCGTTTTTCATTAATCATCGCTCCGTTTTCTTCAATCTCAACCCTTTAAAATATGATATTCAGAAATAGAAAGAAGTATTTCAAATATCCCAGATGTTTACTTCTATTAATAATTCAATTCATACATGCTTTTCGTGCTTCTTGTTATTAAATATCAAAACTGAGTAGAGCCTGAATTATTACTAAGTCGCTCATAAAAGCGGTAATCGAGCCTATTGAAATATTGAAATTAAACTTTTTCAAGACCCAACTGCTTTATAAGAGAATCAATAAACATACGAGAAACTGGGGAAAATGCTACTCATAGCCATGCTGTTTACTGCTGGACAAAGGCCTATTGAAGCATCCTTCGTCTGTGCCTATCTTGAGCAGTCCAAAATCATCATTTTCCCGCAAATTGCGCTATGTCGTCTATCCATATTTTCTGCTGTCTCCTTCTGCTTCGTGTGGTTAGTCTTGATTTTGATGTTTTAATATTCGTAACCCAACGATCCGGCTGCTGACGAGATACATGTTCACTCCATCACCACTTCGCCCTTAACATCTTTTCGTTTATGTCCGCTACTTTTGTTTTTTTTTCTAATTTATTTATTTGGAATTTTTTCGCGAATTCTAACGCGTATAAGTATATTCGAGTTCTTAAAGGCTCAGCGGTCTGGTTTTCCTTCCTTTTTTTGCGGTTATTCTTCCTCAATGTTGTTGTTATCGTGGTAATATTATCTTGTACTGAATCCATTATCTTTGTTTTTTGAATGTTCATTTTCAAACCTAGTCGTCCTGACGTTCTGAGAAGGGTCATCATATATTTGAGATCTTTTATATTGTAAAGTAGGACAACATCGTATGCGACTTGAAGGTTGCTTAGATAAGTTCCATCAATGTTAGGCCCATTCTTCTCCCATTGAAGATTTTTGAAGATATACTCCAAGACAAGAGTGAACAGCTTCGATAAAATAGTATCTCATTGGCGCATCTCTCTCTTGACTTGGATTTGACCAGTTAATAAGTCGTTAATAATTTGATCATCAAATGACTTGACAGTGACAAATGATCACTAACTAATCATTTGTCACTCACGAATATGGATTACTCACGAAGCACACAAAAATAATAAAACATCCCTAGAGCTATCCCTGGCTATAGATTTGATTTCGTGCACGCATCAGTTTGTGTGCCTTTGCTTGTTTGCTATGCCAGTGCACTTGCTCTGTGAACAAGTTATTACAAGGTCCCATATTTTTGTCGAAACATACTAGATTGCGCGAATCGCGTTTGTGCTTACCAACTTTCAGAGATTCTTCACTGACAATACTAAACCGAATTAGGTAACGCTATACCTAATGCTAATATTAATTTTCTAATACTTTTTTACGCGATAACAATAAGATACAAATTTTAGATAACTAGATAAAATATTTATTCATAAAACCATTAAGCATTTTATTATATTAATCGCTTTAATAGACGCGCCACGGCCACCCCCTTAACTGTCTTAAGGCCCCCCATATGCATCTGGACACCCTACCGCCCCCATGTAATACTCCAGTGCCCACTGGGGGGTGATACTGCTTCCGTTGGGAACCTATGGTCTAGTAGTTAAGACCCTGGGTTATGGGAAAAATGAACAGTACAAATAGTGGTCGCAGAAAACACAAAAGAAAATATATTTTCTTTTAATAAGATGTATGAAGATATACGATGATGAAGATATAGTTTTAAATTAAAACAAACAAACACAGAACGGTGAAATAAAAGGAAATTTACGTCCATCAAAAATTTATTGTGAGGAAATGATTGATTAGATTGAATAAAACATGACTCTGATTATTGCTTGCTTTTGTATTATTCAAAGGTTGCCTATAGTAGCAGAGGACGTCGGTACCCAATTCGGGATATAATTGTTCCCCATGGCAACACAAGACCCTATACTGAAGTTTAATGATCTGACAAAGAACATAGAAATATTTTGTATCAATTTTATAATAATATGCCAATTTAATTTGAAAAATTATTCCGGCTCATTCTCCTGTTATAACTCAATAGGACTCTCACGAAGAAATATTTATTATATACGTGAGAGAATATAAGTATTGGGCGTCCATTTATTTTCTTATAATGGGATATAATAATAATAATAATAATAATAATAAATGGCCTTTATTGCATCATACTAATGACAAGAAAAAAAGAAATACACAAAACTATAGAAACAAAATAAATGAGAATTCTCAATTTGTTGATCAGCAAGTTGGCGAAGTCTAGCATAATTTGCTATTCCACTCAACCAACCTACCGATGTTAATCCCTAGATAGAAAAAAAACCACAAACATTTCCTCTCATGTCTCACACACATAGACTAAAAAACAATACTATTACCCAACCATCCGGTCACCGCCAGAACGTCAAATGCCCATGAAACAATAATCTTAAAAAATATATAAAATATATTAGCAATTATAGCTGTTGAGCTAAAAGAAATTTCCTGACTTGTATTTTCCTTTCCTGTGTATTTGAATTTGTTAATATTAAACATTTTAAATATATTGGGGAGTCTATTTAATATCTTAATAACATTATATATGTATGATCTCGTAAACGTCGATGTTTTGTATTGTGGCATTGTAAATTTGCTTCTATATCTAATATTCACAGAATGACTGGCTGAACGAGCTACAAACATACTTTTAAGTGCTTCAGAATTATTGTCAGCATTGATAACCTTATAAGTGAAATTAGCCATATGAAGCTGCCATCTGTGATCTATAGTAAGCCACTTAAGCTCATTAATCCTCTGAGAGATATGATCCCGTTTTCGAAGACCAAAAATAAGGCGACAACAAGCATTCTGTACTCGCTGAATTCTGCCTCTGTCCACAGAGTCGAGACATGGGAAATAAATAAAGTCACAGTAAGGAAATTGAGAAAGTACCAACGACTCTGATAATAGCTTTCTTAAAGCCCAGTTCAAAATGTGCCTATTAGCATAAAGTAACTTAAGGTGCATGAATGATTTACGAAACTAAACTTGAAGAGATTTACCACTAAACACCAAAACACTTTTGTGAACTGCTCGACACACGTTTCGCTAACCATGTTAGCATCATCAGGAAATGATATAATATAATTCTAAAACTAAACTATGTTCCATTTTTAAGAAAACCATACCTAACGAAGCGTGTAAAAATCATGAACCGTAAAGTGTACTAAGCCTTACATTAATAATTAAAAAAGTTGACTGAAAGGAATCGGTCCTTTATCTCGGTTCATGATTTTCTTATATTTTTCTATTTGAATGCTTTCATATGCATCCAAAGCCCTATTATTATTAACACTTTTAATTAGTCTTAAATTACTAATATCTATACTGTGGTCATGTTTGATTGCATGTTGGGCAACACAAGATTTTTCATTTCTCCCATATCTAATGTGGGCAATATGTTCTTTATATCTTGTCAATATGGATCTTTTTGTTTGCCCAATATACCTTCGATCACAGTCTTGACAACTAATTTCGTAAATCCCCGACTTTTCATGCTGCTCTACTTTATCCTTTGGATTACCCAGAACTTCTCTTAATTGATTATATGGTTTGTACACAACCTTAATATCCACTTTTTTCAAAATTTTGTCTAGTCCTCTTGTCAACTGGGCATCAAATGGGATTACCATGAATTTCTTTGTGTTCTGATCCTTTTGAAAAGTCGAAGATTATTTCAATAATTTTCTGAACTTATGTTTTCTAATTAGTTTATCTATAATGTTCTTATTATAACCATTCACTTCAGATACCTCCCTAATTAATTTTAATTCTTTGTTATAATTATCTTTACTTAAAGGAAAATTAATTAATCTATTTACCATAAAATTTAAACTAGCCATCTTATTTTGAAAGCTATGATTTGAATCGTTAGGAATATATCTCGAAATGGTGGTGGTTTTTCTGAAAATATCAAAATCTAACCTATTTTTATTATTTCTACTGACTAACACCAGAAATAGTAAACTATCGTTGTTTTCAAGTTTATACGTGAATATTATATTTTCGGATTTACTATTTAAGTTCTTAATAAAATTATCTAAATTTTCATTTTTCGAATCGAAAATGGCAAAAATGTCATCCACATATCTTAACCATACCTTCGGAAAGCAACTGAATCCATCTTTTGCCTCGGTTTCAAATTTACTCATAAATAAGTTGGCTAAGAACGTTGAGAGAGGATTGCCCATTGCCGTTCCTTCTTGTTGTTCATAAAACCTGTTATTAAGCTGAAAACAATTTTGCTTCATACATAATCTTGTTAAGGAGATGTACTCAGAAACAATTTTGTTATTAAAACCGTTTAACTCGAGTAACTCCCTTAGGTATTTCAAGGTATGTGGAATCGGGACACTCGGAAACAACGATGAAACGTCAAAGGAAACCAAAACCTCACCTTCCTGTAGATGTGTATTTTTGACTTTTTCTATGAATTTGGTTGAATTTATCACAGAACAGGAAGGTAGTTGGTTTGGTAGATTTTCAAATTCCTTTGTTAACCACTTTGCCAAGTTGTATGTTGGAGAATCAATGGCTGATACAATTGGTCTCACTGATTTTCCTGGTTTATGAATTTTTGGTAGAGCATAAAATCTTGGCACTTTTGGATTAGAAACATGTAATTTGCTTTTCAGAGAAGGAGAAATAAGGCTGTTACAAGATATAAATGTATCTCTAACTTCGTTAATCATTTTTTGACAATGGATTCCTAGGTAATCGTTTATAAGGACCGTCTTGAATTAATTTTTTAACGCGTTCAAAGTAAACAGGTTTGTCCATTATTATTAACCTTATTTCCCTTATCAGTTTTTAAATAAAAACAATCTTTCTCTCGCAGACGCTTGACAATCTTACAAATAATTGGCTCAACGTTCTTAGCCAACTTATTTATGAGTAAATTTGAAACCGAGGCAAAAGATGAATTCAGTTACTTTCCGAAGGTATGGTTAAGATATGTGGATGACATTGTTGCCATTTTCGATTCGGAAAACGAAAATTTAGATCATTTTATTAAGAACTTAAATAGTAAATCTGAAAATATAATATTCACGCATGAACTCGAAAACAACGATAGTTTACCATTTCTGGATGTGTTAGTCAGTAGAAATAATAAAAATAGGTTAGAATTTGATATTTTCAGAAAAACCACCACCACCACTTCACCACGAGATACATTCCTAGCGATTCAAATCACAGCTTTCAAAATAAGATGGCTAGTTTAAATTTTATGGTAAATAGATTAATTAATTTTCCTTTAAATAAAGATAATTATAACAAAGAATTAAAATTAATTAGAGAGGTATCTGAAGTGAATGGTTATAATAAGAACATTATAGATAAACTAATTAGAAAACAAGTTCAGAAAATTATTGAAAGAATCTTCGACTTTTCAAAAGGATTAGAACACAAAGAAATTCATGGTAATACCATTTGATGCCCAGTTGACAAGAGGACTAGACAAAATTGTGACTAATTAAAAGTGTTAATAATAATACGGCTTTGGATGCATATGAAAGCATTCAAATAGAAATATGTAAGAAAATCATGAACCGAGATAAAGGACCGATTCCTTTCAGTCAACTTTTTCAATTATTAATGCAAGGCTTAGTACACTTTACGGTTTATGATTTTTACACGCTTCGTTAGGTATGGTTTTCATATAAATAGAACATAGTTTAGTTTTAGAATTAGATTATATCATTTCCTGATGATGCTAACATGGTTAGCGAAACGTGCGTCGAGCAGTTCAAAAAAGTGTTTTGGTGTTTAGTGGTAAATCTCTTCAAGTTTAGTGCATCACACCAAAGGTTTCAATAGAAGAAATGATTTACGAAGTAACTTGGATACATTATCTTTAAAACGTAACTTCGAATCAAAAATAACACCCAAGTTTTGCGCACAATCAACAAAACCAAGCCTCTCTCTGTCAACAGATATTGAAAGATTCGTCCTCAAAAAAATATAGTTAGATTTAGTACAAAATAGCATAACTTTAGATTTAGAAGAGTTTAATTTCAAATTATGTGCTAACGAGAGTCTTTTAAGGTTGTTGAACTGATTATTAATTATATTATTGGCTCTGGAGTATTCACGTGGAGGAAAACTGACATATATATGTGCTATGAAATCTTAAGTGAAGAAAAATTCACTATAAAGTATCAAATTAATGATAACTTTGTCATCAAATTTTGTCCAATTTTCCATAAATATTAATACACAATAAATTATTTATTAAAAGTGTTTGTTTTTGTTTCCAATACTTTTGGTTCAATTGACCCCAACTAGTGGTTCAATTGCCCCTGTGCTGGGGTCGGTTGAACCACTTAACGCGGTTGTATATTTTTTTTAATTATAATCATTTGTTGACTAATTTACCTATGAGAAATGATAAAGCTAATAACAAGCTACAATATTATCTAAACAAAAGTTTTTTTTAATTCAATTAAAAAAAAAATCAAGTATTTTTGGTTCAATGGTTAGGAGAGGGGGTCATCTCCTATGTATTAAGTTAAATTATTTTCAGCAGATGGAATTATTTTTAAAATTGAAAAAAAAAAGCATTACTTATAGGTATGCATAATACTTTTGAAGTATTTTTCTTACAGAGACATAAAATATTAACTTCAATGTAATTTGTTCTGAAAGAAAATTTTCAAATCAATATAAGAAAACATCACTTAATTTACAGTTCAATTTTATTATTCCTGTAATTCCATTTTTTTTTTCTCATCGACAAAAATTTAATTATCAAAAAAAGATATCGATCCATTTGAATATAAAATAATTTAATTTATTTTTAGATAAATTAATCAGATGAAAATGTCTTGGGTAGGTTTTCCTGTCTTTTTCTTGATTTATTTTTAATCCATTTTCGTTATTAGCAAGATATATCATATCCAAGTAAAAGATGAAGGTTTTTCAATTCAAACTAATGTTATTGAATATTAAGAGGGTCACAAGGGGAAACGCGCCAGGGGATTTAATAAGCTTCGAAAATATTTGAATTTTAAATTTGGTGCATTTTACGTAATACAAATGCTTGTGGAGCGATTACATTGTCTTTTGGGTTAAACGGTCTATTAGGATATTTGAAATTATAATTTTAGTTGATTTTATGGCTTTGGGATTTTACTTCGGTTGTTACTTCATCCAGTGACTACGTCTACTTTAAATATCGAATAATCTTTGAATATTAAATCATGAAAAAAATTCAAAAGAAAAACATATTAATTTATTTTTATTTTTGATGGTCTTCTTCCACAAATTGTTACTGGACATGAAAAGTGGATTTTATACAGCAATCCACAAAAGAAAAATACTGGAATCACCATCCTTACCCACTCCAAAAACAGTTCTTCATTATAAAAAAGTGCTACTATCAATATGGTGAGACAGGAATTATTCACTCTGATTCTGAATCATTCTGAAACCATAAGGGCTGAATATTATTATGCTCAACTTGATGGAATAAACATGGCTTTGATTCAAAAACCTCCAAGATAGATTAATTGAAAAGAAATTATTTTAGAGCATGACATAGCAAGACCTTATAGTACCAGAATCATTTAAGTAAAAAATCAAAGGGTAGGCAGGAAAGTACTTTCGTACCCATTCTATTTTACTGATCCAGCACCGCCGATTACCATTTTCTCGGGTCCATGGAATATATTCTTCGTGGATAAAAATCCTATTGTGACATCTATCAATACTACACTCGAAGCGTATTTTATTTCAAAATCGCCCTCAAATCCCTTCTTTTTAACTTCTCGGCATTCGTTTCACTCACCATGTTAACATCATCAAGCAGATTGAATCCTGATGCTAACATAGTTAACGAAACGTGCGTCGATAAGTTTAAAAAAATGATTTGGCGTTTAGCATAGTATTTCACACAACGGAAGAGGAGTGTTTGCTGACGACGTAGCCTTCATCGCAAGTAATACAATAATACAGCAGATCTACAAAGTAATTTAAAAGTGTGGAACTGAAGTAGTGATGAAAGGAGAACATAGAATTAGATGGAATTAGAATAGACCAAGTGAGTACATTTCAATACCTGTGAGTGGCATTACAAGAAAATGGAACACAAAAAAATGATATCACAAAAAAGAGTAGAAAAATCACTTTAACTGTACCACACAATGAATAAAAAATGTATTAGCAACAACAAACCAGAGAGACAAAATTAAAGGTATTTAAAACAATGTATAGATCAGTGCTAACGTATGGATCTGAATCCTGGATATAGGCGGAAGAAGAGAAAAATAAAATACAGACGATGGAAATGAAATACCTGGAAAGAGTAAGATGAATGACAAAAATGGATAGAGTGAGAAACACACACATAAGAGATAATCTACAAATACAATTTACATTGCAGTATATAGAACAGAGGCAGTTGAGTTGCTGGAGACATCTACAGCGAATGAGAGAAACTAAACCAGTACGACAAATATGGGGAATAAAAATACAAAGAAACAGAAAGAGAGGTAGACCCAGAATGACTTGGGATAAAGTACGACGGACGCGAGAAGGCTGGCAAGGGACAAAAGAGAATGGAGGATGTTTGTACAGATATCGCTATAGTTTAAAAATGTAAACACAGCTGTACCCTACCCCTATATATATATATATATATATATATATATATATATATATATATATATATATATATATATATATATATATATATATATATATCATCATCAGCCCGCATCGATCCACTGCAGGATGAAGGCCTCTTCAGCATGCTTCCAACCTTCACGGTACTGGGCTTTCCTCTGCCACTCGGGTCCAATATACTTAACGATGTCATCAGTCCATCGTGCTTTCGGTCTTCTTCGCGGACGTTTGCGATCAAGCGGTATCCACTCCAGGATTGCCTTGGTCCATCTGTCGTCCCATCGCCTCGCTATATGGCCTGCCCATCTCCATTTCAACTGTTTTACTCTTCCAATGATGTCACAGACTTTTGTTTGTTCCCTGATCCATGCGCAGGACTTTCTGTCTCGTCTTGTAATGCCAAGCATACATCTTTCCATTCCCCTCTGTGCCACCCGAAGTTTTTGAATTGATTGCGATGTGAGTGTCCAGGTTTCACTTCCGTATGTCATAACGGGTAGAACGCACTGATCGAATACTTTTCTTTTCAGGCAAAGTGGGAGTCTGCTCTTAAACACTATGTTGAGCCTACCAAATGCCTGCCAGCCACATTTAACACGCCGTTCCACCTCCCGGGCGATATTCCCCTCCATGGAAATCCTCTGCCCAAGATATACAAAGCTGTCCACAATCTCTATATCCCTTCCTAAAACTGAAATTCTTCTGTCCTGAGCGAAGTTATTGAACATAACCTGACTCTTTTTCAGGTTTATTTTCAAGCCAAATGGTTCGCCAGCCCTTTGCAGTTCTTGTATGCGTCTTTGCAGCTCCTCTGGGTCTTGTGATATATATATATATATATATATATATATATATATATATATATATATATATATATATATATATATATATATATATATGCAGTTTTTTAAACTTCTTTGGACTGCGTCCAACGGGACAACAGTAGTCAGGAGTTATACACCCCCGACCGTTGGGTTCCACAATCTCTTGTGGAACGCCCAACATGTTGTGCGCACATATGTTATATATATATATATATATATATATATATATATATATATATATATATATATATATATATATATATATATATATATATATTATTGTTAGGTGCGTATAAACCCGGTTGGATCACGCAAAGCATCCTGACTCATTTTCGAGTATTCTTTCTGATCCTCCACACCTATCTCATCCTTTCTCCGTGGATTCTCTTTCACTCCTCCGTCCACTTTCTTCCTGATCTCCTCGAAACTTCGCTCTCTGATGCAACGTTTCACAT
Source organism: Cosmopolites sordidus (assembly GCA_031761425.1). Taxonomy (NCBI): domain Eukaryota; kingdom Metazoa; phylum Arthropoda; class Insecta; order Coleoptera; family Curculionidae; genus Cosmopolites; species Cosmopolites sordidus. The sequence continues at coordinate 232,821 of JARFXV010000163.1, read as the reverse complement.
ATGTATTTTGTGTCTGTACGTTCTTCTATCCTCAATCTATGTCGGACCCATTTGTGCCTTTCCCAGATCAGCTCTGACTTATGCGATCCATGGTACTGTTGACTTGACTCCTTGTATGAACGTAAGAATTCTGTTGGTGAGTCTTGTCGGTGGGAGTCCACTGATATATCCATATTTTCAACGAATTTCAACGTATTATCATTATTTACAGAGAGAGGAAGAATTTGACATGTTGACAGGGCGAAAATTTTGTGATAAGTCTGATGACCTGATAAAGGATAATGCGATATATTCAATAAGAATCTGCTTTATAGAGGGCAATGTCCTTCAAGTAAAAATTGATTCAAAAAACTGCAATGATCATGATTGAGTGTCGTCCATTTAATAGTAATTTATCTATTTAGCAAGCGATCTAGTAGAGGTTGGGAAAATAATGGCTTTAGAGCTCTTAGTTTATTGGGTCAGTCAGGGGTCTTCCCCATAGAATTGCATCGACTATTATGTGAAAGTTTTATCTATAGAGAGTTGATTTTTCGGATGCAAGTTGCACATATAAAGTTGATCGTGCTATGTTAAGTGTTATCACTTATCATTAAAGTTGAATTTGTGGCCAAAAGGCCAAACGAAAAGAGAAGAAGAATCCTGAGCAATCATGTATTCTATAACTTCTGTAATTAATACAACAACCAGGTGGGAGATGGGGCGGTTATGGACTATGCATTCTTGGAGGCAGAGAATATGACCCAGGAATTTGTAAGATTCAACATGATATAAGTAAGGGATCTTTCTATGGTTCATTTATTCCTTATCTACATGGACGAAAGAATCAAAGAAACACAAAAGAAGACAAAACCACGATATATTGGCTACATAAACCTACAGAAAATTGACATATCAGAGTATGCGATCGCCGATGATGTCGCAATATATCATGATGATGATATACATATGATATATATATACAGAGAATTTTTTTTAAAACATGACGGGCTAACGTTTTTATTTGTGATATATAAGTGATGACTAGTAGTTTCAGAAGCAAAGTTGTAGGAATTAACTTGAATAAGAAAAATTTGTAAACAATGCTTTTCGGTGTTGCCAGATTTCTTCAGTAGCTACTAATACAATATTTTTTAAATGGCCATACCGTATTTTTTTAACATAATTTGGCAAATCTTAAAATTAGAAATAAAAAATGTAATGCCACATTTCTTTATTGTAGTAACCGTTTTAGATCAATTAGAATAAAGAAGTTAAATAATCTGCAGTCAGCTAGAACTAAAAGAAGTTAGCATAGCAATAGCGGGCCTTGGAAATGAAACAAAAATTGTGATGCTTGCAAGGAGCCATAATTATTGTGCAGCCATTGTGTTATTTGAAAGCTGTTGTATTTGAATGTGTATAAAAATAGCGTTTTAATTCAGTTGCTAAAATGAATCAGTTATTTAATGAAAAAGAAACTGTTGATTTCATTTTTCTTCATATTAGTGATTTAAGTCTACGCGATGGGTGCGCTGAATTCGATTCAAGATATCCCAATAAATCTCTTTCAGATATAGAGATTTTAAGAAATAACTTAGTAAAACTAAAAACAACTGGTAGTGTGTGCCCAACGATCCGCAAAAGTCGCAAAAACGTTGGTACTGAAGAAAATATTCTTCTTTATAATGTGGAAAAGCCTCACAAGTCAACGCACAAAATTGCCCAACAGGTACATTGTTCTCAGTCAAAGGTGTGGGCCACTTTACTGGGGAAAAATTATTTTCCATAGAAAATGAAAAGCTTACAAGAATTGGATGATAAGGATTGTGATCGAAGATTGGAATTTTGCGACTGGTTTTTGGACAAGAAGTGTTAGCAACCCAATTTCCAGAAGCACATTTTTTATAGCGACAAAGCAATTTTTTATTTAAATGGCATGGTCAATAGATAAACTTACATATATTGGTCTGACAGTAATCCTTGTTGGGCTGAGGAAAGAAGAAGACAAAATAAATAATCCAAGAGTTAAAGTATGGTATGGAATCTACAATAAAAAAAGTGATCGGATCTATCTTCATAGAAGATAAGGGTGAACATTATTTAGAATTATCGAGAAACGAACTTGAGTTGTTTATTGATGAACTACCGTTACCAGAAAGAAGGTTGTTCTACTTCCAACAGGATGGGGCATCACGTCATTTAACGCGAAATGTGCTAGATTATCTTGATGAACTGCTGCCAGAAAGATGGATAAGAAGAAAGGGTTCTGTTGAGTGGCCTACTAGGTCCAACAGGATGGGGCATCACGTCATTTAACGCGAAATGTGCTAGATTATCTTGATGAACTGCTGCCAGAAAGATGGATAAGAAGAAAGGGTTCTGTTGAGTGGCCTACTAGGTCCAACAGGATGGGGCATCACGTCATTTAACGCGAAATGTGCTGGATTATCTTAATGAACTGCTGCCAGAAAGATGGATAAGAAGAAAGGGTTCTGTTGAGTGGCCTACTAGGTCCAACAGGATGGGGCATCACGTCATTTAACGCAAAATGTGCTGGATTATCTTGATGAACTGCTGCCAGAAAGATGGATAAGAAGAAAGGGTTCTGTTGAGTGGCCTACTAGGTCCAACAGGATGGGGCATCACGTCATTTAACGCGAAATGTGCTGGATTATCTTGATGAACTGCTGCCAGAAAGATGGATAAGAAGAAAGGGTTCTGTTGAGTGGCCTACTAGGTCCAACAGGATGGGGCATCACGTCATTTAACGCGAAATGTGCTGGATTATCTTGATGAACTGCTGCCAGAAAGCTGGATAAGAAGAAAGGGTTCTGTTGAGTGGCCTACTAGGTCCAACAGGATGGGGCAACACGTCATTTAACGCGAAATGTGCTGGATTGTCTTGATGAACGGCTGCCAGAAAGATGGATAAGAAGAAAGGGTTCTGTTAAGTGGCCTACTAGGTCCAACAGGATGGGGCATCACGTCATTTAACGCAAAATGTGCTGGATTATCTTGATGAACTGCTGCCAGAAAGATGGATAAGAAGAAAGGGTTCTGTTGAGTGGCCTACTAGGTCCAACAGGATGGGGCATCACGTCATTTAACGCGAAATGTGCTGGATTATCTTGATGAACTGCTGCCAGAAAGATGGATAAGAAGAAAGGGTAGTGTTGAGTGGCCTACTAGGTCCAACAGGATGGGGCATCACGTCATTTAACGCGAAATGTGCTGGATTATCTTGATGAACTGCTGCCAGAAAGCTGGATAAGAAGAAAGGGTTCTGTTGAGTGGCCTACTAGGTCCAACAGGATGGGGCAACACGTCATTTAACGCGAAATGTGCTGGATTGTCTTGATGAACGGCTGCCAGAAAGATGGATAAGAAGAAAGGGTTCTGTTAAGTGGCCTACTAGGTCCAACAGGATGGGGCATCACGTCATTTAACGCAAAATGTGCTGGATTATCTTGATGAACTGCTGCCAGAAAGATGGATAAGAAGAAAGGGTTCTGTTGAGTGGCCTACTAGGTCCAACAGGATGGGGCATCACGTCATTTAACGCGAAATGTGCTGGATTATCTTGCTGAACTGCTGCCAGAAAGATGGATAAGAAGAAAGGGTTCTGTTGAGTGGCCTACTAGGTCCAACAGGATGGGGCATCACGTCATTTAACGCGAAATGTGCTGGATTATCTTGAACTGCTGCCAGAAAGATGAATAAGAAGAAAGGGTTCTGTTGAGTGGCCTACTAGGTCGCCTGACCCTACACCTTTAGACTTTCTCCTGTGGGGTTTCATAAAAACCAATGTATACGTGACCGATCCTAATTCTGTTGATGAACTGAAACAATCAGTTCGGCGAAAAATTAATAACATTATCCCCAATATGTTGAAAAAAGTTAGTAATAATATTGTAAAAAAAGTTCATTTTTGTAGCTTTCACGGATTTGTTAAGAAAATAATCATTGAGTAGTTTATAAGAGTAATTTTTCTTATTGTTATTTTAAACTAGTTTCTTTTAGCAAAAAAAAGTTGTATTGTTGTTGAATAATAATTGATTGTTTTAAAATGGCCACTTCAATAAAGGAATGTGGCATAACATTTTTTATTTCGAATTTTAAGATTTGTCAAATTATGTTAAACAAATACAGTGTTGCCATTTAAAATTCATTGTTTTAATAGCTACTAAAGAAATTTTCCTACAATTTTGCATTTGGAAGAACTAGTCTATCACTTTAAATAAAAAAGTTGGCCTATGTCAGGTTTTAAAATAACTACTCTCTATATATGGTTAACAATAAATAATATCAACATATGAATAACAAAACATTTGACAGTGATTAATCAAGTATTTTCGAAGCTAGGAAGCAGCTAAATAGAAAGTAAATAAAGTCTCCTTTTAACAAGATAGTTTTTTATGTTTTGAAAATATCATTCTAATGTCCACCTCTTGCTGCTTTATAAATGATCGCCTTTTTGGGAAAATCCTTTAACGGACTATGTTGCCGTCTTATCTTCGAAAGGACCAATGACCGAACTATAAATCACATCAAACAATGACTTCTTGAGGATATAATGCTGCCTCCATAATCTATCTTGGATTTACTTGGCCTCCCACATGGCAATTTTGTTGGTTTACATATCCCTTAATATGAAAATACCAGGATAGTATAAGAATAATTGTCACCAACACAAAACGATGCAACCGAGACGTTCATTTGTCAGCACAATCCCCTGATAAGATTACTGCATTGACATGCAGGAAAACGATGTGCTTTGGTGTCTGGAAAAATAATTATTTTTTATCCTAATAAATGTCCGTTTATGGCAGTGATTACATCTTCCCCCTCAAAAAAAGGGGTATTGGAATATAATATAATATAATATAATGTAGTATATGTACTGTACTGTACAATAAAAATCTCGTCTGTACATTTGTGGATTTCAAAAAGCATATGATTCTATTGACCGCAAATCTTTATTCCGAATCTTGAAAGAACAAGGACTAGATCTGAAAACGCTGGCAATTATTAAAGCAACGTTAAAAAACACGAGGTCAAAAGTTAAATTCATGGGTGACATCTCAGAGCCCTTCGAAATTAAAACTGGTGTGAGACAAGGGGATGGACTCTCGCCACTCTTATTTAACTGTGTTCTAGAAAAAGTAATACAGGAGTGGCGTGAAAAAAAGTCGGCCCTGAATATTGACCAGCCCATTAAACTGGGGAGAACCAACATCAAAATTGATTGTGTATTGAAGATGTATTAACGGCACAGAAACAGATTGATATCCTAATAGAAACAGCAGAAAAGGTAGGACTCCAAATTTCCTTTGAAAAGACACAATACATGACCTGCAACAGACTAAGAACACCATTTCTAAAAACGAAATATGGTAACATCAGACGAGTCTCTTAATTCAAATATTTGGGTGAAATAATCATGGAAAATGGGTTGAAAAAAGCGGCCAATAAGGGTAGATGTCAAAAAATTGAAACGGCATTGAGACTTACACAAAATATTTACAACAAAAAATGCCTATCTAAAAACACAAAACAGAGACATTACAACACGGTTATTAAGCCAGAACGTCTATATGCTGCAGAAACGCTCATTTTGAATAGAAAGAGGGACATCGAGGACATTGAAAAGAAGGAAAGAAAAATCATAAGAAAAATCCTAGGCCCCAAACAAATAAATATCACAACATACCGACTTCGAGAAAACCAAGAAATCAAACAATACACAGATATACATAGCGATATGAGAAAAGGAAGATTTAAGTTTTACGGACACATCAAACGGATGAATCCGGGTAGGCTAACTAGACAAATAGTCGAATTTTATGAAAATAGGAGTAGAGCTAAAGTAGAAATAATTAAATGGATTGCTGCAATTAAAGAGAACCTAAGATCAGCAAATATTACACAAAGTGAAATTCAGGATAGAGGCTGTTTCAGGCACAAGGTTAACGTTTGGAAGGTTGGCCAGAGAGAAAAATGTAGGAAGACTGTAACAACTTGGTCTGACGAAAGGAAAAAGCTCATAGCGAAAGAATGAAATTAGTATGGGCTCAAAGGAAGGCTAACAACAACAAACGCCTCTAAGTTTTGAACTATACCGTCTGGAGTGAGTCTACACTCCCAGGAGGGTCACCCCTGGCGAACGGGTCAAGACAGTGGCCTCAAACTAACATGATCCAAAATCTGCCAACCCGCATTGCACCAGCGTGGTAGATTACGGTCCATACCTTCAACATGGTATTTCAATATGTTTCAATATGACAGTACAACCTCAAACGCGGCACTCATTCCCCGGAGGCCAAGGGGCAACTACCTACGGCAGCGGGAAGACCTGCCCCACGGCAGAGGGTGCTAAGATCACTGGGTTAGATCACGCTAAATATACGGATTATGAAAACTGAGGCCCGATGGCAAGAACTGTTAATCGAACTTGACAACATACATTGGGATATTATGGAACCAACTGGACACGTACTCTACACTCGAGGTACGGAAAATGGCCGATGTGGCGGAATTGGATTTCTCATCAATCGAAAGCTGAAGGGCAGTGTAGTAAAATTTGAAAGTACATCCGACCGACTAGCCCAATGCGTCAATCAGCTGAATAAAAAGATTAGGCTTCAAATCGTCCAAGCTTATGCACCAACTATAAGCCATAAGGATGAGGAAATTGAGGAATTTTATGATGATGTGGCCCAGCTTTTATACAAGGAGAAATGTAGGTACAAAATCCTGATGGGTGATTTTAATGCCAGAATTGGAACAACAAGAACTGACGAAAATGCAACTGGCCCATATGGAACTGGTGAGCGAGACAATAGAGGTGACAGATTGGTGATTTTGCTGAAGGACAAGAACTATATGAGTCCGTTCTACAAGAAAAATATCAGCAGAAAATGGACATGGAAAAGTCCATCTGGGCTCACAAGTGAAATTGACTACATTATGACCAACGATAAAACAATATTTACCCTAACTATCCTAAAAAAGTTTAATGTTGGAAGTGACCACCGAATGGTACAAGCAAGGGTTCGGATTGACTGTCGAAGAGAGCGCGAAAGAGTGGTAAGATCAAAGAAGGGCAAAGGGGATTCTGGGGCACTGCTGTAGAGAGGAAGCGATTTTGAGATTGCTTTGTTAAACCGGTTTGCTGCGTTACAAAATCCAGAGGAGGTGGAAATATCAGTTCAATATGAAGAAATGGCCAACAATGTGCTTCCAACGGCTGTCTCAATATCACCAGAAGAAAAATGTCTCAAACAGACAAAAATCTCCAGTGAGACCATTGATTTAATGAAGAAACGGTGGGCAATGAGAAATGTAGGTAGTACTTTTGACAGTGTCAAGTACACTGAGCTCTACAAAACTATAAGGAAACGTATCAGAGAGGACACGCGCCGTTTCAACATGCAGCTAGTGCAAAAAACCCTGGAAGAAAACAAACGAATTAACAAGGCTAAACAAAAGCTGAGAAACAAAAGAACGCAAATATATGCCTTAAGGCGAGAGGATGGCACAGTGTGCAGGGCGCGTACGCAAATGTTAGAGGTTGTCAGAAAATTTCATTCGCAGTTATATAAAAATCAGAACCAATCAAATACAACAATAGCCACGGAAGAACAAATGCTAGATATCCTAGTGGAGGAAGTAACAAATGGTATAGAAGAGATGAAAAACGGCAAGGTTCCAGGAAAGGACAGTGTAACAATCAAAATGCTAAAAGCTGGTGGTCGGACGTTACGTAAAAAACTGGCAAAATTATACTCAAACTGCCTCAAAGAACAAAAATTACCTGACTTATGGAAAAATGCAGAAGTGATCCTTTTACATAGAAAAGGAGCACAGGAAGATTTAAAAAACTACCGTTCAATAAGCTTCCTATCAGTAATGTAAGTTTTCACTAAGATAATTTCTAAAAGAATATTAAAAAAGTGAATGACGCACAACCAAGAGAACAAGCAGGATTCTGAAGTGGACTCAGTACAATGGATCACATCCAGGTTGTACAGCAGGCCATAGAAAGGCACAACGAATCCACCATGCCACTGTGCTTGGCTTTTATCGACTACGAAAAAGCATATGACTCCATCTCAAGGCATGCGATAATGGATGCACTGCTTAACCAAGGGGTAGATAAAGCATATGTAAACCTATTAGGATCGATATATGATGGAGCTACAGCCACAATTCACCTTGATGACCTTGAATTGGGAATTGATGTAGAACTAGGTGTTCGACAGGGTGACGCAATATCGCCTATTCTTTTCTCGGCTGGCCTTGAAGAAGTATTCCGTAAATAGGATTGGGAACAGGATAGTGTAAAGATCAATGGTGCAAACGTAAACCATGTTAAATTTGCAGATGATATTATTCTCCTTTCACAAGACCCTGAAGAGCTGCAAAGACGCATACAAGAACTGCAAAGGGCTGGGGAACCATTTGACTTGAAAATAAACCTGAAAAAGAGCCAGGTTATGTTCAATAACTTTGCTCAGAACAGAAGAATTTCGGTTTTAGAAAGGAATTTGGAGATTGTGGACAGCTTTATATATATTGGGCAGATGATTTCAATGGAGGGGAATATCGCCCGGGAGGTGGAACCGCGTGTTAAATGTGGCTAACTCTTCGATTAAAATCATCTTCACTTAATTCTTGTAGTAATTATATTTTGAAAAGATATTTCTTTTTATTACTTTTTGGCCTGAGCGTCTACACATATTATGATTAAGCTAATTGTTGCGCAGAGTTTATATTAATTAGTCAGAGTTTAAATTAATAAAGCTTAAATACCATATCAGCTCAAAGATAATATTCGGCTAGAGATAGATGGAAGATAATAGGAAACACTAACTCAGATAATTGAACCATTTAATAAATAATATTTTCTGAAAGCAAATAATTAAAAAGTCAGAATTCATAATAAATATTTACTTTAGTTTTCTTTTATTTCATTATGCATTAAATGGGATACTTACTTTTGCGCCACCTTGTACTTTTTGGTAGGTATCATTTCAACTTCCATTTTAAAATTTACGCAAATTCCACCAGAACTGCCTTAACAATTGTTTAGAATGAACTCCCTCAGGAATCCATATGTCACCTTGTTAGAAACATCCCCGGATGAATATCATAATGCTTTATTATTTATTATTTTTTTTTAGTAAAACGTCTAGACAATCTAATAGAAAACAATGAATAAGTGGCAAGTAGTAAATACGACAAATTTATCAAAGGCCAAGCATTCGGTTAATATTGTTTAATGTTTCATTACATTCTGATGATAATTTAATTTCATGATTTAATTTTTATCAAATATGTGCTAGACTTTTCGTTATATATATATATATATATATATATATATATATATATATATATATATATATATATATATATATATATATATATATATATATATATATATGTATATATAAGAAGTTTTTTTACTTTTTTGGACTGCGTCCAATGAGATAACAGTAATCATCCCTATTCTTGGCAAGAGAGCATATGTCACGATACTGATAAGTCTAACCACCAACAGACGAAACATGTGCCCTCCAAGTTCCATTTCCCAGTCTAACTTTGTCTTTGTCCCTTTGTCCTAACTTCTTTACCATCTGCAAACAGGATATAAAATCAATTTTGAAGGAGCCAAAGAAATAGCAAGTATTGAAAACTACAAGATCCGTACAATCAGAGAAGCTTTTGAAATAAAAGAAAGTGATGAGATAAATACGCGAAACGACGCTCGCAACATTCCAAAAGTATGAAAATCCCTTCTGAAAAAAAAGAAACGCGGGAACGTGGCGGCGAGTAAGAAAAATAAATAAACGGACGCCCGACAGTGTTGCCGAGCACCGCGAATGGTCCCGAAATAAGATTTTTGGCTAAACGTTGTGGCTCTTCACAGAATGAACGGATCGACAGCCGGAATGATTTAGAAACATTATCTACCATCCGTGAAAATACTACATGTAACATAGACCTATATATATATATATATATATATATATATATATATATATATATATATATATATATATATATATATATATATATATATATATATATATATATATATATATATATATATATATACATATATATGCATTTGGCATTTGGCAGGCTCAACATAGTGTATAAGAGTAGACTCCCACTTTGCCTGAGAAGAAATGTCTTCGATCAGTGCGTTCTACCCGTTATGATATACGAAAGTGAAACCTGGACACTCACATCGCAAATTGAAAGATGTATGCTTGGCATTACAAGACGAGACAGAAAGTCCTGCGCATGAATGAGGGAACAAAGGAAAGTATGTGACATTATTGGAAGAGTAAAGCAATTGAAATGGAGATGGGCAGGCCATCTAGCGAGGCGATGGGACGACAGATGGACCAAGGCAATCCTGGAGTGGATACCACCTGATCACAAATGTTTGCGAAGAAAACCAAAAGCAGGATGGATTGATGACATCGTTAAGTATATTGGACATGAGTGGCAGAGGAAAGCCCAGGGCCGTGAAAGTTGGAAGCATGTTGAAGAGGCCTTCATCCTGCAGTGGATCGACTCGGGCTGATGATGATGATGATATTGTTTTAGTTAATAGGTTTTTTCGTTATTTGAAAGGAAACAACTTTATGGTGCACCAATTCATATTTGTAAAGAATTTTGATGTAATGTTAAAACCCTTGTTGCAATTTAAAAGAAATTAAGGATGGTCGCATATACGGGGTGCGTAAATAAGGTAGTGGACTGGTGATAGAGCGTTCGGTATGGTAACACTGTTGCCTTACCTTTTGGAAGGGCAGCAAACCAATATCTTATGGATATTCAGTACGAGTTTGAACTCCCTAGAGTCACTTGGTGGTCCGTTGCAATTCTTTTCGCGGTCCAGATTTGTCTAGTGCGTACTGAAAATTAGTAACGATAATTTCGAGCAACGGCCGCGCTCTTAAGTTTTATTTCACACTTGGGTACACTACGACAGACTTCAAGAGGCTGATGGAAACAGTGTTTTGTTAGGAGCTCGGATTTCCACGGGGCTTACGGAATACGACCCGGACACGAAGGGCCCGAGGAATGGCACACATCAAGCATGGCACACTCCTCCAGCAAATCAAAGATCAAAAGCATGCTGATTTGCTCTTTTGATAACCAGGAGATCGTTCATAAGGAATTTAAGCCGCAAGGTCAAACGATAAACCAGTATTTTTACCGAGGGTTTCTTGAAAGACTTCAAAAAAGGGTCATTCGTAGGCATCACGACTATGCACCCTGCCAAACTTGTCATTTTGTATTGCCACTCTAAAAATATCACTGTGACTCCATGGCCGTCTTGTTCACCAGATTTGAGTCCTTGTTACTTTTTTCCTAAAATTTAAAAATCACATCGAGAGAATATTGAAAGAATTGCTACAGACAAAGGAAACCCTAACAGCGTTGCTACTTCAAACGCAACGCCACCAGTCTCATTACCTTATTTACAGACCTCGAAGTAAACACCAATCATACAAAACACTGAAAGCGCATTTTAAAAAACAACTAACAAAAGACAAGTCATTTGCGTCACACTCAACTTGTTAAAAAAATTTTTACTCACCTGGTACGTAAATCGTGCCGAGCAATAATGCCCCCCATCATTAAATCTTTTAGAATCTCAACAAGTTCTTGATTCCGACCGAATTTGCCAAATCTGGACTTATTACATCAGTAATTTCGTTATTTTTTGCAGACTGATGGACGAGCCAAATCGGATCTGAAGCCAGGTTCAATTATGGATTATAACGAGACGCTTCGAAGACTTTTAAATTTCTCCGAGAATGTTATATTGACGGCCGAAGGTCAAGAATATATTTTCGATAAGACTTACATAAGGGCCATCTTTATTATGCTCTACACCCTTGTTTTTTGCCTGTGCTTCTTTGGTAAGTGTGCTCTCAATCGTAAAAAATTAAATTTCCTCTTGTATAAACATTACTAATCGATATTTGTGTATTTATAATATCTCTTATATATATATATATATATATATATATATATATATATATATATATATATATATATATATATATATATATATATATATATGTATATACATATGTATATATATACACACAATGTATACACATATGTATATACATATGTATATATATACGCACAACCAAGAGAACAAGCAGGATTCAGAAGTGGATTCAGTACAATGGATCACATCCAGGTTGTACAGCAGGTCATAGAAAGGCACAACGAATACACCATGCCACTGTGCTTGGCTTTTATCGACTACGAAAAAGCATTTGATTCCATCTCAAAGCATGCGATAATGGATGCACTGCTTAGCCAAGGTGTAGAGAGAGCCTATGTAAACCTATTAAAATCGATATATGATGGAGCTACAGCCACAATTCACCTTGATGATCTTGAAGTGGGAATTAATATAGAGCGAGGTGTACGGCAGGGTGACGCAATATCGCCTATTCTTTTCTCGGCTAGCCTTGAAGAAGTATTCCGTAAACTGGATTGGGAACAGGATGGGGTAAAGATCAATGGTGCAAACTTAAACCATCTTAGATTTGCAGATGATATTATTCTCATTTCACAAGGCCCAGAGGAGCTGCAAAGACGCATACAAGAATTGCAAAGGGCTGGCGAACCGTTTGGCTTGAAAATAAACCTGAAAAAGAGTCAGGTTATGTTCAATAACTTCGCTCAGGACAGAAGAATTTCAGTTTTAGGGAGGGATTTAGAGATTGTAGACAGCTTTATATATCTTGGGCAGAGGATTTCCATGGAGGGGAATACCGCCCGGGAGGTGGAACGGCGTGTTAAATGTGGCTGGCAGGCATTTGGTAGGCTCAACATAGTGTTTAAGAGCAGACTCCCACTTTGCCTGAAAAGAAAAGTATTCGATCAGTGCGTTCTACCCGTTATGACATACGGAAGTGAAACCTGGACACTCATATCGCAATCAATTCAAAAACTTCGGGTGGCACAGAGGGGAATGGAAAGATGTATGCTTGGCATTACAAGACGAGACAGAAAGTCCTGCGCATGGATCAGGGAACAAACAAAAGTCTGTAACATCATTGGAAGAGTAAAACAGTTGAAATGGAGATGGGCAGGCCATATGGCGAGGCGATGGGGCGACAGATGGACCAAGGCAATCCTGGAGTGGATACCGCTTGATCGCAAACGTCCGCGAAGAAGACCGAAAGCACGATGGATTGATGACATCGTTAAGTTTGAGTGGCAGAGGAAAGCCCAGGACCGTGAAGTTTGGAAGCATGCTGAAGAGGCCTTCATCCTGCAGTGGATCGATACGGGCTGATGATGATGATGATGATGATGATTATATATATATATATATATATATATATATATATATATATATATATATATATATATATATATATATATATAGATAGATATATATATAGGGTGTCCGCTAATTAATAGTACACAGCAAAACTGCAGATTTTTTGAATAAAAATATAGTGATATAACGCAACTTATCTTAGACCAAAACTCAATAGTAACCAAGACACAGGATGTTGAAGTTAATATTTTATTTTAAATTTTCGTCAATGAATTTCTTAAAAAGTATTTTTCTTGAACGAAATTTGGCAGTGGCGGGTTTTTTAAGATAAGAAATTTGAATGTCTCTTATGAACTTGAACTTGATGAAACTTTTTATGTAGATTGTAGAGGGCGCTGTCTGCGACATTTTTTTACGTTTGAAAGGTCACAACTTTTTTGGACCTTAGTGTATTCGCATTTTTAGTAAAAATATTATTTTGTCCATCTTTTTAATGTAAATAAGATATACCTTGCAGATGTCTCTCCGAGTTACCGTTTTCTAGATATCTGCGTATAAATTGTTCATTGCACCATTTTAAATTGAGCTTTTGAAACATAACATTTACAAACTGCCAGTTAAAAAATTAACTCATCTATTAAACTCCTCACTACCAAATTTCGTTCAAGAAAGATACTATTTAAGAAAGTTATTGACGAAACTTGAAAATAAAATTATAACTTTAAGACCCTGTATCTTGATTATTATTAACTTTTGGACTAAGGTTAGCTGTGTTAAATCTTAATATTTTGACCCAAAAAATCTCCAGTGTCTTCCATTAATTAGCGGACACCTTGTAGTTAGTTCGTAGTGTTTCGCAGATAGAAGAACACATTAGACTATTAGTCTGGGAATACATCCGATCGTTTGTGTCCCGTTTGTTGTAACGTGCAGACGTTTCGCCAAGGTCACACTTGACATGCTTATCTGAACCGTCTCGTAATATTTATATTCTTCTGGGTCGCAGATTGTAGTGGTGCGTACTTATTGATTCTGGTGTTATCCCCGCTGGGTTATAATCGGTGTTATAATCGATTTTGTGTCCTGTTTGTAGATGATATTGGAACTAAGCCGATGTGGTTTGTTTATTTCTAACCGCCAATTTGTGTTCTTCAAGCCGGGCTGATATTCTTCTATTGGTTTGTCCGACATATGCCATGTTGCAAATCCCGCACGATATGTTGTATACACCCGGATTTTCTAGAATGATTTGTTATTTTGGGACTTCTAATGACTAATTTTACTGTTTTATGTAGCTTGTAGGTGGCTGATATATTATGTCTTCGAAGCAGTTGTCCAATGCGGTTTGTGACACCTTTGACATACGGCAGAACTGTTACGGGCCAATTTTCATATTAATTTGGCTTCTGTTGGTTGTTTTGATAATTAATAGCCTAGCCGTTCTGCTTTAGATGAACGCTTACAATACACAGTTTACCGGAAACCAACCCACACGAACAAATACCTGAATGCAAAGTCTTATCATCATCCAGCACACTTCAAGGGGTTTGATTGCTCGGTCCCTCCGACTATCCGACGACACCAACCGAGAAAAAGAGCTCAAAACAATCACCGGAGAAGGGTTCATGATATATCATGAACCCTCCTAAAATCTTTTGCCCAAGATATGTGGCAAGATTGGTGGTTCACAACCTATAAATCACTTTATAACAGAGCAATTATTCTGTTGTCAGCAAATTTGTCGACATAACCTTACTCTTTTTAAGGTTTATTTTCAAACCAAATAGTTCGTCTGCCCTTTGCAGTTGTTGTATGTGTTTTTGTAGCTCATCTAAGTCATAATCCATTATGACTTGCTTTCATATTGAGCCAAATGTCTTTTCATTGTCAATAAAAGCCCAGCATAGTGGCATGAAGTATTCATTGTGCCTTTCTATGGCCTATTGAACAACTTTAATTGTGTTGAATCCCCTTCTAAATCATGCTTACGCTCTTAGTTGTGCATCATTCAATGTTCTTTTACATATTATCTTAGTAAAAACTTTGTACATTACTCATAGGAAACTTATTGCGCGGTAGTTTTTTAAATATTCCTGTGTTTCTCTATTACGAAGAAAAACTACTTCAGCATTTTTCCATGGTTTGGGTATTTTTTGTTCTTTGAGACATTTTGAGTACAATTTTGCCAGTATTCGACCACCAGCTTTTAATATTTCAACTGTTATACCATCTTTTCCTGGAGCCTTTCCATTTGTTGTCACTTCATTCAACAAGATATCTGGCATTTCCTCTTCCATTGCTGTCTTTGAGTGGTTCTGATCTCTATAAAACGTTTCTCCAATGTAAGGGATGGGTGGGGCATCCTCCCGGTCAAGCAACTAGCCAATGCTCATATATATATATATATATATATATATATATATATATATATATATATATATATATATATATATATATATATATATATATATATATATATATATATATATTATTATTATTCACGGGTGGGCCCTGGTGGACCACGCGAAGTACAATTAGAGGCGTTAGTTGTTATTAGCCTTCCGTTGAGCCAATACTAATTTCATTCTTTCGCTATGAGCTCTTTTCCTTTCGCCAGACCAAGTTGTTCCAGTCTTTCTACATTTTTCTCTCTGGCCAACCTTCCAAACGTTAACCTTGTGTCTGAAACAGCCTCTATCCTGAATTTCACTTTGTGTAATATTTGCTGATCTTAGGTCCTCTTTAATTGCCGCAATCCATTTAATTATTTCTACTTTAGCTCTACTCCTATTTTCATAAAATTCGACTATTTGTCTAGTTAGCCTACTCGGATTCATCCGTTTAATGTGTCCGTAAAACTTAAGCCTTCTTTTTCTCATATCGCTATGTATATCTGTGTATTGTTTGATTTCTTGGTTTTCTCGAAGTCGGTATGTTGTGCTATTTATTTGTTGGGGGCCTAGGATTTTTCTTATGATTTTTCTTTCCTTCTTTTCAATGTCCTCGATGTCCCTCTTTCTATTCAAAATGAGTGTTTCTGCAGCATATAGACATTCTGGCTTAATAACCGTGTTGTAATGTCTCAGTTTTGTGTTTTTAGATAGGCATTTTTTGTTGTAAATATTTTGTGTAAGTCTTAATGCCGTTTCCATTTTTTGACATCTACCCTTATTGGTCGCTTTTTCCAACCCATTTTCCATGATTATTTCACCCAAATATTTGAATTGAGAGACTCGTCTGATGTTACATATTTTGTTTTTAGAAATGGTGTTCTTAGTCTGTTGCAGATCATGTATTGTGTCTTTTCAAAGGAAATTTGGAGTCCTACCTTTTCTGCTTTTTCTTTTAGGATTTCAATCTGTTTCTGTGCCGTTAATACATCTTGAGCTAAAATTGCTAGATCATCAGCGAATGCCAGACAATCAATTTTGATATTGGTTCTCCCCAGTTTAATGGGCTGGTCAATATTCAGTGCCGACTTTTTTTCACGCCACTCCTGTATTACTTTTTCTAGAACACAGTTAAATAAGAGTGGCGAGAGTCCATCCCCTTGTCTCACACCAGTTTTAACTTCGAAGGGCTCTGAGATGTCACCCATGAATTTAACTTTTGACCTCGTGTTAGTTAACGTTGCTTTAATAATTGCCAGCGTTTTCAGATCTAGTCCTTGTTCTTTCAAGATTCGGAATAA
This sequence comes from Cosmopolites sordidus, assembly GCA_031761425.1. Taxonomy (NCBI): domain Eukaryota; kingdom Metazoa; phylum Arthropoda; class Insecta; order Coleoptera; family Curculionidae; genus Cosmopolites; species Cosmopolites sordidus. Next base: position 215,818 of record JARFXV010000163.1, on the reverse strand, counting down.
AGATTCGCGGTCAATAGAATCATATGCTTTTTTGAAATCCACAAATGTACAGACGAGATTTTTATTGTACAGTTTTTGATGTCTTAGAATCAACTTTAGATTCAGGATCTGTTCAGGGCAGGATCTGCCCGGTCGAAAACCTGCTTGATATTCACCAATGTTCGGTTCTAACTGTCCCTGTGCTCTGTCTAGTAGACATTGAGATAGAATCTTGTAACAAACTGCGAGAAGAGATATTCCTCTATAGTTGTTTACATCCGTCCTATCTCCTTTCTTATGTAGTGGATGGATTAGAGCATCTTTACAGTCTTCCGGAATCTGTTCGGTTCGCCAAACTTCTTGTAGAATTTTGGTTATTTCCTTGATTGTACCTGGACCAGCGGATTTCAAAAGTTCAGCAGTGATTCCATCTTCACCAGAAGCTTTGTTATTTTTAAGCCGCTTGATTTGCCTAATTATTTCCTCTTCATTCGGCGGTAATGAATCTGGGTTTGTTTGTTTAGGGTTTAGTGTTGGTAATTTGTTTAACGGCTCAGGACAGTTATAGTATTATTTGTATAGTGTAGTATTATATATATAGTAGTATTTGTATATATATATATATAGGCCGAGCTATCCGGCGGGAAGTCGGCGACAACGTGGGTTGTTGGCTGTGGATAGGATCTGCCTATTCTTGATGGCATGGTATATGTCGGCGCCCTGATGAGTCTGAACCTCGAGAGACGAAACATATGTCATCCAGTTGAAGGGATAGGTGGGGCTCGTTCCCGGTCAAGCAACCAACAAAAATGTCCATTTAGGCGGAGACGCAGGTTGTTGTGTGTTCCACATGAGATTGTGGAACACAACGGTTGGGTGTGTGATGACATTCAGGTACTGCTGTCTCATTGGACGCAGTCCAAGGAAATCTAACACTACATATGTATGTATATATATATATATATATATATATATATATATATATATATATATATATATATATATATATATATATATATATATATATATATATATACACACATAGTCAGCGCTTACTCACGCACGCTTATTTGCTGTATAATTAATTGGTTTTTTTTCTACGTGTTTAAAACACCTGCATTTGCCAATAAAAAATTTTTTTGCATTTTTCAGTTCCGGTCGTGTTTGAGCACACAAAAACGGCTTTTCTGTCCTTCGATATTTTTTTCCCGATAAATGCTTCACCCTCAAAGCTCATGGTCTAATCAGGAGCAACTTTCTAAAAAAAGGCCAAGTTCATCGGCGTTAAAAACATCGCTAGCGGTATAGTTTCTAAGATGCAGAACTAATCTTGATTTAACCCAATCCATCGCATTTTCCGAGTTTAGACTCGCAGCTTCTCCATGAATTTAACTATAACTTATATTGTACCGCTTTTTGAATGTATGTAACCAACCCGAATGGCAAGAAAATCCAGCAACATTAAATATTTTCGAAAACTCATCAGGCTTTGCCTGAAGAATGGGCACAGTAATTGTAGTATTCATCCTTCTTTGATACGTAAACTATTAAAGTAATGCTTCATCAATGTTTTTTTTGAACAGGTTTGCGAAATATTTTACCTTGTTTCGAAATTCCGCGGAATTGCAACATTTTATGCTTATTTTTCAGTAGCATAGACACTGCTATCTTTTTCAAAGCTCTGGATTTACTGATGTCGACTTGTTTAACACCACTTTCTATCTACTGTATTATTTCAATTTTTTTCATCCATCCACGATCCCAAACAGCACAACTTTACTGCACAACACCAACAATAAACCTCAAGTTGCTAAATAAAATTATGGAGAATAGGCCATTTAATACAAATACAGAACATTAAGTAAATAATTTTGGACCTAATCGCAAAAAAACTGCGGTAGCGTTTGTCGGTCGGTCCAAAAACGGAGGCCAGTCTTTTGTTTTAGTTTCTTGCCGTTCTACCGCACAATATAAGTTACCTAAATAAAAATAAATTTAATTAAAAATAAATAAATAAATTTCAATTACCCCAATCAGGAAATTTGGTACTTTCTATCAGACGTACTTAATAACGGAATACGTTATAAAAATGAATTATCCATTGAAATATTCATAATAACTTCCGGAACTTGATTATTCGATGTGTTATATCCGTAGATACGTAATAAGCGGACGTCCTCAGATAGAACCGCGTTTTAGATTTGTAATATCTGGACGTTTCGGCTTCCACTTTGAAGCCATTATCAAGAAATAAAGCCATGAAGCCATTATCAAGAAAAGAATCTCGTTGATTTGCCTCGAGATCTCAATCTGCCTGCTCCACAGGGTTTACAACTACAAAACAAGTTGTAAACCTGGGAAGTAAAGAGAGTACCCTTTTTTAGTTGTGAATCCTGGGGAGTATGGAGATTGAAACCTCGGGGCAAATTTATAGATAAAAATTTCAAAATACTACCCCATAAGCACCATATTCACCAGAATGGCACATGAGAGTTTCTTCTGTTTCCTCGGTTGAAAAAACCATCTAATTCATGCCGTTTGAATCCATAGAAGCCATTAAAAGAGTTAGCCGGAAGCTTTGAAGGAATACTGCTTTGATGTCCAGTATAAAAACTGTTTTGCATACAGGAAAAATCTAAATCTGATTAGCTTATATAATATTGATCTGGTAGCAACCCTCGTATTAAGGTTTTAATTGAATTTTCCCCTGTATCTCTCTGTGTTACGGGGGTTACTATTTATATATCCACTATTTTATATAATTTATATATCATAAAAATATTTTTTTTCAAATATTCTCCGCGATAATCAATATACTTTTGCATACGTTTGAACCAATATTCATAGCAATTTTTCGATTCCGATTGAGGTATTTCCAAAACATGCATTTTGAACGCATCAACCGCTTCTTATGGCATCGAAACTCGTTGACCACGTAGTTTATTCTTCACGGACGGAAACAAATATGAATCATTGGGCACTAAATCAGGACTGTACGGTGGATGATCCATCAATTCAATGTTTTGACCTGTCAAATGTTGAGTTATTCGGTCCGATGTGTGAGAGCTCACGCTGTCATGATGAAGAATGATCCAGCGTCATTTTTCTTATTTCTTCAAAGACTTCTAGCAAATAAATGGTTGTGTACCATTCAAAATTGACGATTCTACTATTTTCTGGTTGCCGTGTACATGGCCAAGTGCTTCTTGCGCGAACAGCTTTTGTTCAGTTGGGCTCATTTTGAAAGACCCAGACCAGTCGTCTGCTGTTTACTTTTGGGCTCATCGCATAGATCCAAGATTTGTCACTTGTGTAGATGTTATACACGGTTTTTGACGCACCACAATTTTATATTTTGAGCATGTCTTTGCACCAATCAACCGACACGAACCTTTTTTTGAGCGATTTTCAAATTATGTGGAATAAAACGGGCACAAACCTTTTTCATGGCCAAATATTCATGTAAAATTTTGTGTATGTTTGTCTTGCTAATGCCCAGGGATGCCTCAATCTTATGGTAGGGCACATGACGATTTTGCTTTATCAGTTCGCGCACAGTATCGATATTTTCTAGCCACATAACCAGCTTCCGTATGACAAAAAAGTTCTGAGTTCATATACAGTCAACAATGTCAAACTTCACGATGTATATGTCTGATGGCGTCTAGCAACACCATTGTTGCCTGTTCCGGATACATAAATAGCAACCCTCATATTATTATTTTCGGACATATTTAAAAAACATAAATAAGTTGAATTAGTGAGACGCGTTATGTGGTTTTAACAATTAGGTTTAAATAACTAAGTATGGATAACTTCCATCGATAATTCTATTTATATTTTAACTATGAGAATGAACGCACGTGTTGGAGTATTATTTCTGAAAATACTTCATTGAACGGTCTATAATGAACACATGTTTTAAATATTTTAATAATTAAATACCTTTAACCTCAAAGTATTGAACTTCAAAAATAGAATAACCATTCATCAAACTGGAAGTAGTTGTTAAAGATCCATTAAAAATACATTTGGGGTTTGGTGTACGGTCATTTCTTTATTTATTGTATAAAAAAGAACTTATTGTTTCAATCGATATAATATTTCGTATATAATAAATACAAAAATATACAATATATTTAATGTAACGGATGGGATAAGATCACAATTCAAAATCACAATTACCGTTTTAATTATTTATAACTTTTAAGCATTTAACTTTTAACTTTAAAAATCCTTGGAAAGGACCAGAATGAAAATGAACAAATGATAATGATGATAGGAGACGAAATGAAAGACCAAAACATAGAATTAGGTGGAATTAGAATAGGCCAAGTGAGTAAATTTCAATACCTGGGAGTGACATTACAAGAAAATGGAACAAAAGAAATTAATATCCCAGAAAGAATAGAAAAAAACACTACAACTATACCATACAATGATCAATAAATGTATTAGCAACAAGGAAATACAACAATGTGTGTTACGTCTAATATTTTCATCCATTGATTCTGTGAAGAGTCACGACGTTTCGCCAAAATCTCATTTGGCATTCTCAAGTGTTGTCCACTTCCACTGAAGGGTCCAACTGACGTGTAAGGGTCGTTGTGCTCGCTTTTATAGCCGGCCGGCAACTGCGCAGATTATATCAGGGTAATTCGAGACTATAGGCGACGCTCGGCAATGCTATGAGTCTGTTTATTAATTTTTCTACCTCGCCGCCACGTTGCCGCGTTTCTTCTTTTTTCAGAAGGGATTTCCATACGTTTGGAATGTTGCCAGCATCATTTTGCGTATTTAGCTCATTACATTCTTCTATTTCAAGAGCTTCTCTGATTGTTCGGACCTTGTAGTTTTCAATATTAGCTATTTCTTTGGCTCCTTCAAAACTGATTTTATGTCCTGTTTGTAGATGGTGCTGGAACAGAGCGGAAGTGGTTTGTTTGTTTTTTAAGTTGCTTTTATGTTCTTGTATTCTGGCCGATATTCGTCTGTTTGTTTGTCCTATGTATGTGCTGTTGCAGTCGGAACAATATATACTACACACCCCATGATTTTCCAGTCTAACTTTGTCCTTGGGGTTTTTAGGATGTTTGCGACAGTTTTGTGCGGCTTGTAGGCTGTTCTGATCTTATGTTTCCTTAGTAGTCTGCCTATCCTATCTGTGATTTCTTTTACGTATGGTAACATGTCCTTTGGTGTATTTGGTTCATGATCCTCTATTGTTCTTTGGGTTTGGGTTTCCTGACGGCGAATGGCCTTCCTGATACAATTTTCTGAATATCCATTTTGTCTAAAGAATGTGGAAATTTTTGGTAGTTCTTCACTTCGTGTATCTGATAGTGTCAGTCGGAAGGACCTGGAAATCAAGGCGTTCGCTACTGCTTGGATTTGAGGAGGATGATGATGGGATTTAGCGTTGAGATATCGATCGGTGTGAGTTGGTTTTCGATACACTGTGTATTCGAGGGTTCCAGAAAGTTTCCGTCGAAGAGATCCAAAAACGGCAGTTTTCTATCCTGTTCGACTTCTGACTGTATTCTGGGGTGGATTTTGTTTAACTGGGTTAGAAACTTGTTTAGAAGTTTGTTTCTACGAGGCCATATTATAAAAAAATCATCTACGTAGCGTTTCCAAAGTTTAGGTTTTAAAGGAGCATTGGCCAATGCATTTGCTTCGAAGTCGATCATGAACAGGTTGGCTATAACGGGTGATAAAGATAATCCCATTGGGGTACCGTGGGTCTGCCTGTAGATCTGCTGGTTGAAGAAAAAATGTATATTCTTCACGCAGTGTTCGGAGAGTTCTCCCACGTATGGTGGAAAGTATTCGTTCATCGAAATTAGGTCCAGGGACTCGTCTATTCATATACTATGAATATAGTGAGAATTTATACAGGCTTGCCAGTATGTCTGTATCCTCTAGTTGGAAATCTTTAATTATCCTTATCAAATGTTCTGAATTTTGAACATAGGACTCGGCAAGTTTGACGCTTGATTGCATGATACTTGCTAGATATTTTTCCAAATTTTGTGTTGGAGAACCAAAGGCACTTACTATGGGCCTTAATGGGATTTCTGTTTTATGTTTTTTTGGTAGACCGTAAAGTTTAGGACATCTGCTTGATTTTTCCCTTGAAATAATTCTTCGTTCAATGTCTAGGTTCTAGTTTCTAGTTTCCATGCTGTTCTAGTTTCCATGCTTTGATTTTGCTTTTGGTCGTTTTTTTCTAGATAAGTTGTTTGATCTCTGTTCTGGTTTATATGTCTTTTCCAGTAAATTATTCGTCATCTTTGCCATATAGTCCTCGACGTTCATTATGACTGTAGCATCTCCTTTGTCCGCCGGTAATATAGTGATATCCTTGTTTCTTTTTAAACTTTCAAGCGCGCCGACCTGCTATAAAAGGGAGCACAACGACCCGTGCACTTCAGTTGGACTCTTCAGTCGAAGCGGACAACGCTTGAAAAAAAAAAAAATATATATATATATATATATATATATATATATATATATATATATATATATATATATATATATATATATATATATATATATTTATATTGTTGGAACCAACTTAATTCATGTATGACCAGCTATGTATAGACCAGCGCTAAATTATTGATCTGAATCTTGTGTTACGGACGGAAAGAGAAAAAAATAAAGAAATGAAATACCTGAAAAGAGTAAGAGGGGTGAAAAAGATGGATAGAATCAGAAACACATTGATAACAGTTCTGTCTACTTGATCGTACTATTTATCAATAAATAATAATTAATTGTATTTTTAAATACATGTAGTAGGTCTAGTACCTGTATTTAAAAATATAGTTAATTATTATATATAAATAGGATCTACATTGCAGTATATATAACAGGTGTATACAGTATATACAAACGGGAAGAGGTGTATACAAACAAGTAATAGGAAATTGGAGAAAGTAACTGAAAATCTACTAGAGAGAAAGGAGTTCTCTAAATCATTTTTTATAGCTAAGAAACAATTAACAGAAAAATCCAATACCGTTTAGCCCTGCTTAAATGACGATAGTTTTTCCATTCGTATAACATGGGATTTTTGTACTTTTTAGATATTTTTTTCTCGTTTATTATCTTAAATTTTTATATTGGAGTCAAAAATTTGTTTTATAAGTTTTCTGAAGGTTAAATTATCCCGATAATTATCTATCATATTCAAATATCGCGATGGTTTTTATTCATTAAGTGTTATATATTACATTTTGTACCAAAATAGATTTTAAATACAAAAAAATTGACGTTTTATCTTAATTTAAGTATTATAGCTTTAACCATTAAAGTTTTAAAGAAGTTTTTTATACCATTTTATTTTATTATAGTTTATTGTTTTACTCTATAGTATTTTTTACTCCAGTATAAAAATTTCTATCTAAAAGGATCACAACAAAAGCAGAATCAAGAATATTTAGTAAGATAATCAATGTAATCAATATAAGAAATGATTTCGAGGAAACCCAAGTCAAAAAATTAATTAACTATTAACTTTTGAAAAATAAAAGAAATTTTTTCCATAATATATTTATTTCACTTTTAGTTTGTTTTAATTAATTTAAAAATTATGTCAATGAAATGTGAGGCGCAAGCAGTAATGCAACTTTGTGCAGGTATTTCAAAACAGATGTTATCTTTGGTTGTTGTATAATTTCGGGAAGTGGCGGCTCATGAGGGAGAGGGTTATTCCACCATTTATCACTGTAAACAATTTTTCAGAGCATAACACTAAATTTTCCTGGTTCATCTCCTTTATAGGGTTGCAATAGCAAGAAAAGTAAAAAGGAGGAAGGGGAAAGCAAAAAAAATTTTCAGCACAAATATTTTCTTCCACGCCCTCCCACTTTTAAAACCCACGAGCCACTGATTTTGGACATATTTATGAAAACCTTTTTCTTCAAAAATCCCCATAAAAAATAATCCGGGACACTCAAATTAATGTTGCATACAAATTGGCTATTTCACGGAGGTGTTTTATGATGGTATTACAATATTCTATTTAGTTTTGTCTAGTAGTTTTGTCTTTACGCAACAGGTCTTGAATAATTTGAATCTCACAACAGCCAAACTCAAACTGTCATAAATATTACGAGAAAAAAATGGCGCAAAAATAAAATTGTAGCGTGGTACTTACCCTATCCATGACCCATAGCCCAATTTTAGTTGTGTGATAACTGAACTCATCGAGAATTTCACTAGTTTTCTTGCATCTATTATAAATTTCAAAAAATAGACAAACACAACTAAGACTAATCTTGCCAATTAGGCTCTTTTTTAACTAAAACATTATAATGCTATTCACCTAATCCCTAGATTCCCTTAATTTGGCTTATGGTCATGAATGAAAACGGTAGGAACACAATTTAGGACCTCTAGCAGCATATTTTGAATATAGGCTAATAATATATATGCAAAAATAATAATTATATTAATTTCAGCCACATTTTTATCCTTCAACGATCCCCCTTTTTTGAACAGACTGTGTACGGTCCTAAATTATTAGGGACATATCGGAGACATGACGTTGATGGTTCGAATAAACTAATTATTTATAATTTGTATCATTAATTACATCAAAAATTAGCTAAAACTCTTAATATTTCGTAATGTCACTGAAACTACAAACCAAACTCTCACTGCACCTTTTTGTATTTTCTTTCAGTGGTAAACAACCGTGTATACATTTTTACAAGTTATCGCCTGCTAGTGATCAATTCCTTCAGTATTTACCTCCTCGTCAACTTCCGCAGAATTTTCGGTGAAGACTAAAGAAAAACCTTTATATTTTTTCCTCCAGATATGCTGTTAAATTTCTAGCTTTATGACTGTCAAGAAACCATACAATGACCTCGGGCAACAAACGAGTTTCCAAGACACGTTTGTACTGGTTTTGTCTCACTATGCCATCGACGATATGCATGCCTTTTTCGGATATCGTAGACCACATCATTACCCCTTCTGGATATTTTGTCCTTTCTCCAAGGGTCTTCGCACAAACAAGCTTTTGTCTCGCAAAATTTGGAACCTTGACTCGTCCGAAAATTGAGCATTATTTGTTAGTTTTTTATAATTTTTTTTTTTTTTTATTTTGTGTTATTTATTTTTCCTGAGTCGAAACATAAACGAGTAAACATAATCTTTTATATCATAAATTGTCAATAATTATTTATAAGTTAGTTTAAGACAGTTTGTGATTTAATTGTGAAAGTTTGTAATTTATTTTAACTTTGTTATTTAAAGCTTATTTGAGCTATTCAGGACTAGATGGCGCCACGACGGACCGGTGTAGTGACGTCATTCAAGGTCATCAAAATATCTAAAAATATTTTTAATTTAAAATTAAAAAGAAAATAATTCTATTTCCGGTGAAAAATTTAAAACTATTGAATATTTTTATCTAATTTAACAATTAAAGTAAAAAAAATCATGCAAATTCTCCACTGTTCTTTTGGAAAGTTTTATTTCTTTTTCAATAACCAAAGTAGTGAGAAAAGATACACTCTTCTTTCTATTTTCGCGACAAAAATCCCTAATTTTACGATCAGCAGAAGCTATAGTAATTCGTTTTCTCCTACTTTTAGCTACAGGACCTGCTCAGGAAATTCTAGTTCAATTTGTTTCTTAACACGATTGATTACAGACTTAGAAATGCCTGCAATAGACGATAATTGTCTTTGAAAATGCATAGTATTTTGTATTAATATCTTAACCTCAGTATATTTTCTTAGAGTATATCCAAATCAATTCAATAAAAATTTGAAATATTACCAAATTGTCAAAAGTTATGAGATAATAAATACAATTCACGTTTAGAAACATTTCTACTGACAAAATGTGTCTTTAAAAAATTTACTGCCAAGCTTACTTCAACTAGCGTTTTTACGACTATGAAAATGTATAAAGAACTTTATAGGTGATTTTTCACTTTCAATGTTACCAGAAATAAGAACCATACATAATTAGTACATTGGAACCAATATTTTTTTGTAAAAATTAATTTAAACTTATATTTTTTAAAAATTTCTTCCTGTCCCTGATAATATATATGACAACCAACTGTACTGTACATTGTGCAGATATACCAGAGCAACTAATGCGTGCAAATTGAAACTGCGTCATCGTTGCCAAACCCCACAAAGCATTACAATCTGAAGGAAATTGTTAATATTTAACTGTTAAGTTTGTGCCTAGACCTCCATATTTACCATACACAGCATCGTTGAATTATGTCGTATTCCGATCATTGAAAATTTCAGAGACTGGGAGAAAACTGACCCAAATGTATGTTTCACCGATAAGCCTTACACGTTTTATAAAGCCCTCATAATAAATTTGCCAAAATATGACAAAAAGTCATGTAAAACGCAAATTACTATTGGAAGCCAGCAATGGACGCAAACGGTATTAGAAACATAACACATGGTTCAATTAGTCCCCGATTTGACATATCGAAGGCGTCACTTACGAAAAATTCTTATCGGTGGTCGATTGTAACAACCTTCAGTTTTCAAGTGTCAAAATTTCATCATAATCCGTCTACTAGTTTCTGAGTTGATGTGTTTTAAATGACCATACTTTTCTTGTTTTAAAAACAGTGGAAGAAAAAAGAATTTGTGTGTGCTGCTTAAGTAAGCATTGTTTTTTGATGAAAAATAATACCGTTTAAGCAAAACAATGGCTTCATAGATATTAACCGGGCTCTGTCTCAGTAAATCAACTATAATTGATTGGTATGCTAAATTCAAAATCGGCCGTACAATCACCGATAATGCTGAACGCTCTGATCATCCAATGAGGCGGTTACAGCAGACATCAGAAAAATTCACAAAATTATTTCGCAGTACAGTTGTACGAGACAGTTGATATCATGAGTTATCGAAAGAAAGAGTTCACCATTTTGCATGAACATTTGGGAATGCCTAAATAGCTATCGAAATGGGTAGTATGTTTGCTCACAGCGGGCCAAAAACAACAACATATTGATGATTCTGAGCAATGTTTGGAGCTATTTAAGCAAAATAAAAAAGATTTTTTCATGCGGTGTTTGACAATGGAAGAAACATGGATCCATCACTGCACTCCGGAGTCAAATCGGCAGTCAGCTGAGTGGACAACAGCGGTAAACGCCGCAAAAGCGTTATGGTTTCTGTATTTTAGGATACGCTTGGGATATGGTTCATCCATTATCTTCAAAAAGATAAAACAATCAATAGCGAAAATTATATAGCGTTATCGGTACGTTTGAAGGACAAAATCGTAAAAAAAGGCTTCAAATGAACAAAAAAAGTGCTGTTTCACCAAGACAATGCCAAGTGTCAGAAATCGTTGGCAACGATGGCTAAATTGCACTTCGAATTGCTTTCTCATCCACCGTATTCTCCATATCTGGCGACTATTTTCTGTTCTCATGCCTCAAAAATGCTGGCTGGCAAGAAATTTCGCTCCAATTAAGAGATAATTGCCTAAACTGAAGAATATTTCAAAGACAAAGAGAAATCGTTCTATAAAAAAGGTGTAGAAATATTAGAAAAGCATTGGAATGCCTGTATTGTTCTTCAATGAGAACATTTTAATGTCCAAATTTAAGTCGAAATTTGCAAAAAAAAGTTTGTTTTATTTGTCAGACCGTGGACTAGAAATGCTGAAATTTAGTGGCCTGCAGAATTATGCGATCTAACCCCCTATATAGAAAGATCAAAAGTTGCATAACAAAACTGTTTTTTTTTTGTTGTAATTAAAAAGTTATATCAAATTGAAAATAAACGTTTAAACCCAGTGCCGATGACGCATTGACAGTTCCTGAAAAAAAACCCAAGCCCGTGTGATGTCACAATTTCTTCTCAACATTAGAGAGCTGATACGAGAGTTTTGGTTTTTAATCAATTTATTCTTAATATTATCATCAGTGTATTGATAAATTTATTGAAAATGTCAAATCTAAAAAGTTATCGTGCCTGTTTCGTACCATTTTGTACGAATACTACAAAAGCAACTCCCGGAAAAATGTTTTTAAATGAGCCACAAGTGTCGAATCAATAATTCCAACCAGTACGGCGTATTAATCCTAAAACTATTTTTCCTGTTGTGTTAGATTAGTTCGATGTAAGTATTTTAATATAATAATGTGTTTAATAATCATTCATAAGAGCTAATAAATACAAAACATAGAATTAGATCTAAGAAATTTTTGAGGAGACTAAGTCCAAATTAGAACCAAAAAAATCTTAATAATACAAAAGTTTCAATAAATAATTTAATATTTTTGGTTTATTTAGTGTTTCAATTTCATTTTATGTTTGAGTATTTATGACTTGCTAGAGCTGCACAATCATGACATATGCCTATCTTGAACTGTTCTTAGTTTTTTATTAATAATTAAGGTAACTGTATAGGCTTTTACTCCGAACTTTATGTTCTGGACATACACGTCCTTTCACCGTGCTAATACCATTTTTGCGGTTAAGTTAAACAAGCTATAGCCTTGTCACCGTAACGTTCGCGTGACACACCCTACAAATAATTTAATTATATTTACCAGAAATATTTTGTTTATATTTACATTTACATTTTTATTTTTTTAAAAACTCCCATTGATGCTTTAGCACCTCGAACTTCAGCTGAATTGAACCGAATTTCATTTTTTAGAAAATATGTGATCATAAAAATATGCACACGAAATATATTATTAGAATTGGCCTTTATGAACCCTTTATCACACATTAATGAATTAAGTTGGTTCCAACAATATAAATATATATATATATATATATATATATATATATATATATATATATATATATATATATATATATATATATATATACAGGTAGAAACCGTTGACAGTACTTACATGAAAACACTTTAACATAATGACGTCACAAATCATTGCGCATTAGTCACGTGATTCTTTTTTAATTTCATACATTTTAATTCACTTATAATTAATTGTAAAAAAATTAAAGCTTTTCGCATCGACTATCAATATTAATTATTATAAAGTTTTTATATAAAGGGGCATTTCACGTGAAACGTACAACAATAAAAAAGTGAGATTCTGAAATTGGTTCATATTGGGTATATTTGTACTTCTAGGGAATATGAATGTGTACACATAATACTTTTTTTTTTGAGGGTTTAATTGTTAAGATATGAGATGAGATCTATAGAATTCACCTGATTGACGGAAGGGGTTCCTTTGGAATTTTATTTTCATATTGAAGTAAATTATAATAAAATAATAAATGTAGCGTTTTGTATAGAAAATTTACTGTTACTTTTTATTTTTAAAATAAAACTTAACATTAATACATTTTACCATAAAAATTGCAATATGGGTTCTAAATTAGTTTAGGAGATAAATCAATTATAGTACGTTATTCGTGTCAATTAGAGTATGTTAAGTACTTACGTACGCAATTTACGGCTACCTCGTGGATCAGGAGATGATAAAAGCCGAACTGATCCACTAATTGCTTTACTTTTCTCGTTTGTCGTCTGAAAGTTTTAAATTCTTCTGCAAGTTTATCGTCACTCCAAGGGGTTACAGTTAGTATCATTATCTTCACAGAAGTAGATGTAGACGAATAATTAAATTTCTCTTTCAAATGCTTCAAAATTTTTTGGTCTTGGTCTTGGCCAGTTTGGGTCGAACTATATACTATCTTCGAGAACGTACGGTACGGTACGGGTATATTGGGGATTTTGTGGAGTTTTAGACCACTATCGGAGGTGTTTCAACAATCGCAGGTGTTTCAACCGACATTCTGTTCCTGCAGGATGCACACACAGATATATTTGAGGAACAATTCCATTTTTTAGCTAAACTTTTAGGAATTTTTCTTATGTCTTTAAATTTTCGGTGAGCTGGTAAATTAAACGGATTGAAGCACGGATTACCATAGGAAGCCATAATAAATCAATAAAAATGATAAGCATTATTAACGAACGTAACTCACCAAGAAGTTAGAACAACAACTAAAAAAATAACGGAAAACCAGCATGGCTTGGCATCATACTTCTATTATATAACTTTGATTCGTTTTGATAAAATAATTTTTTTTTGGCAACTAAGAGATGGCGTTATTATTCGTATCACAATATGAAAAAAAAATCACGTTAAATAATGTTTAATTTTGATATTGCTTTCTACACATATTTATGTTCAAAATAATACATTTTATTTTAAATTTAGATATTAAATAACCTTATAATGATGCAAATAGGTAAGACAATAATACGTTTAAATGTGTTTTACACCACCAACCGGCTTTAACAAGCGAAAGGTACCACGCTCAGAACGACATGTACGTACTGAAATTGTCTAATTTATCTCCTAAACTAATTTAGATCCTATTTTGCAATTTTTATGATAAAATGTATAAACGTTAAGCTTTATTTTACAGTAAAGAAATTAAAATAAAAATGGTCGAAGTTGAAAAATATTTAAAATATTTATTTCGGCTTTAACATTAGAAAAAAATTGAAATCTGATTTGAAAATCAAAAAGAACAGTAAATTTTCTACACAAAATACTACATTTATTATTTTATTATAATTTTCTTTAATATAAAAATAAAATTCCAGAGGAAACCCTTCCGTCAATCAAATGAATGATATAGAATCCCAAATCTTAACAACTAAACATCAAATAAAAAATATATTATGTGTACTCGTTCATATCCCCTAGAAATACAAATAAGCCCAATATGAAGTAATTTTAGCTCACTTTTTTCGTTGCCCGCTTCACGTGAAAAGCCCGAAAAGTAAAAAATCAATTATTATTTTTTTATTTAAAAACCCTATTGTGCAAAATAGTTATTGACTATTTGATGCTATCGTTAGAATCAGCCAAGGAGGATATTTGAAGAATTTTTAAAACATAACTACCGTGTCGCTATTTTTTGATAAAATAAACAATCATGTTATTTTTCTAAAACTGTTGGTTTTACTCTCTATTACTTTAAATATTTACACTTTAAGCGAACTTTTTACAGAAAAAGTACCATGCTGTAATATAGACTCAGCCTTTCTCTTTAGCCTCCATCTTCTGTATACATTACCCCAAATCGACTATTAACTTTTTTATCGCGAAATAATCATCTGAGAGAAAAAAATATTAAAAAGGAAATTGTAGCTGCTTACTTGAAGTTGTATCTCGCCTCTAACGGCGCTAGGTTATATTAAAACGCTTATTTTTAAAATTTCCTTCTCCTCGGTAAATGTAACGGTGACGATGTTCCTGAAATAATCATTTTAAAAATGCTTTGATTTATTTTTAATGTTCTAAGCTAAACAATTTTTTTACAGTATAGATCATCCTTGATAGAAACTATGATAGAAGCCATATTCCCTTGCAATCTGATATGAACTATCACGTTATCCCAGCACCGAGGTTTTATCTCGATTGACCCATCTTAATTCTATTGTTAAATGGCCCAGATTCAGCAACATCTACATAGATAAAGCTCTGTATAAACTCCATAAAACAATTTTGCGATAGCCCTAAACTGAATTTGTGTCCAGTATTCAACACTGTACAATGTAAAATTATTATAGAATTATTAGAAATCTTCTGGAGAATTCCGTTAATGAAAATTTAATTACGTCAAAATCTTGTATCAGCAAAAAACATATTTGTGTTTAAGTTTCAAACCATATAATTTGATTATAATTGTCAGTTATGTTATTCTAGCCGTATTAAACAACTTCAACTATTAAAACAACATTATGTACCTATAACTTTACTGTAAGTGGATTATAAATATATATACAGATCGATAAGTAATTTCTTTTAATGTTACAAAAACAAAGTATTATATTATATTTATAAAAAACTCAAAAAAAAATTTATAAAATATATATATATATATATATATATATATATATATATATATATATATATATATATATATATATATATATATATATTAAAAACAAAGAAAATGTACCCGCACTACACGTTGGTGCTTTGTCGCTCCCCCATCCGCCATCCAAAGCGCCAGAAAGCGTCGCCCAGGACCGGTTTCTGGCCTTAAACCATTATCAGCTGGGCTCAAGCTGAACGCCTGGAACAACTAAAGCCATGACCATATAAATCGGCCATGTCGAATGGCGGCTGCAATCACATGAAACTCTGCCATCCTGTGGTAAACGACCGCGACGGACAAACCGTGCGGGAACGTTCGTGGCTCGTCTAACCTTGGGTAAGTACCAGGTCTGTTCAAAAATAATGATGAAGTGGTCTCGTGGAGAAATATATTAAAAACAAGGCAAATACACCCGCATTCCACGTTAGTACTTTGTCGTTTTTGAACAGACCTGGTACTTACCCGAAGTTAGACGAGCCACGAACGCTCCCGCAAAGTTTGTCTGTCGCGGTCGTTTACCACAGGATGGCAGAGTTTCATGTGATTGCAGCCGCCATTCGACATGGCCGATTTATATAGTCATGGCTTTAGTCGTTCCCTTCATCCGCTCTCCAGGCGTTCAGCTTGAGCCTAGCTGATGATGGCCAAAGGCCAGAAACCGGTCCTGGGCGATGCTTGCTGGCGCTATGGATGGCGGATGGGAGAGCGTCAAGGCCCCAACGTGGAGTACGGGTGTATTTTCTTTGTTTTTAATATCCTTCTCCACGACCCCACTTCATCATTATTTTTAACAGACCTGGTGCTTACCCAAGATTAGACGGGCCACGAACGCGCCCGCACAGTTTGTCTATCGCGATCGTTTACCACAGGATGGCTGAGTTGCATGTGAATGCAGCCGCCATTCGACATGGCCGATTTATATGGTCATGGCTTTAGTCGTTCCCTTCATCCGCTCTCCAGGCATTCAGATTGAGCCCAGCTGATGATTGCTTAAGGCCAGAAACCGATCCTGGGAGACATTTGCTCGCGCTTTGGATGGCGGATGAGGAGTTTGAAGGAATCTATAATTGCGATTAATTTGGCCTTGTGCTTATATATAAAACTGGAAGCTACCAAAACAAACAATCTCATTGACACCATGTGACTCTTGTGGAATATTATCTTTCACTGGCCTAAGGAAACTGGATATATTTCTTTCTGTTGTAAATATCATTTCGATATTACGGGATCTGAATACATGGCAAATTTTATCGGTGACTCCCTTGATGTATGCAGACTTGTTGCCAGAACTTTATCAATATGAATTTTTATTTTACGCCTCTTCCTTGTCCAACAATCTTAAAGGTCTTGTGACTAAGGTTTTGACCACTGAATTTAATTGGAATAGATAATGATGTGAGTTTGCACTTAGATAACGATTTGTTTAGATAGGTTTACAATACACTGAATAGGAGAAGCTTTGGTTTGGTCTTTTTGATATTAGAACGTCAAGAAAATGGAGGGCAAAATTGTTTTTAGTTTCCATTATAAATTGGACTTGAAGATGCGTACTGTTCAACTGCGAAAGGAACAAATTTATAAATTGTATTCCATGTGACCAAATGACGAAGTTGTCTGTCATCTATATAGCTGAACCAGCATGTAGGTTTCAATAGACTGCTGTTAATGGCTTGAGTTTCCAAATGTTCCATAAAAATATTAGCTATGACCGGTGAAAGAGGGGAGCTCATAGGAGCTCCACAAATCTATTTAAAGAATGTATTTTTGAAGAACAACTACGTATTTGACAATATATATATATATATATATATATATATATATATATATATATATATATATATATATATATATATATATATATATATTATATACATTCTTCAATATTCGTTTAGGTAACAATTTAAGTTTTGAAGCATTTCACTGAGAAAATCTATAATTGTATAAATATCTATATATGTGGTACTTATGTTGTCTCTTCATTATACACTCTTTCCAATGAAGAACGTATCTGAAGCTTTGCGTAATTATAACGCCATCTATAACATAATACGTGCGTCGTGTAGCAACACTTTTTTTAATTTGGCCATTTGACAATGGGTAGATTTTTCACGAAACTAATAGTTAAGTACAATTCTAGGTTTCACAGACTTTGGCAGTGCTGACTGAGTTTAACCAATAGCTGATGACCATGGTTTGGATCCCATGTTAAGCTGTATATCACTCAAGACTCAAAAAATACGTAAACTGTAACAGACTGACATAAATACGAGGTGTATAAATAAAGTAATGAATAAGTGGACTCCTGATTGAAAAAGGAGATAAAATAATAGCTGATGCGTCTTCAGTGCGACTTTGAACTCCCTATAGTCACTTGTTAG
The DNA here is from genome assembly GCA_031761425.1 of Cosmopolites sordidus. Classification (NCBI taxonomy): domain Eukaryota; kingdom Metazoa; phylum Arthropoda; class Insecta; order Coleoptera; family Curculionidae; genus Cosmopolites; species Cosmopolites sordidus. The sequence continues at coordinate 197,565 of JARFXV010000163.1, read as the reverse complement.
TCTGTAGCAATTATTTTAGTGAACCACATATTTATAGTGTGATCTGAAAAGTAGTTACCACAATTTCAAGCAACGGCGCGCTGTCCAGTTTTGTTTCAGACTTTGGAACAGTGCGACAGACACTTTTACAAAACTTCAACAGGCCTATGAAGTCAGGGTGCCAATAGAAAGAGGTCTTCTTGTTGTTCGGTCTTACACAAATGACCCTTTTTGAAATATTTCAAGAACTTCTTGGCAAACATACTAGTTTATCGCTTAGCCTTGAGGCACAATTCCTTATGAATAATCCCACGCTTTTTGTTCATTCTATCGTTTTATGGCGGTGGTGAGGTTAAAGTGATTCCTAGCTTTAGCGCTTTGTTCCGGGCTTTATTTATAAATCCATGACTTGTTAGCTGTAAAGATATGCTCCAGAAAATGAAGGTCACTTTCATTCAACCGCCCTTGACAGCATATCATTGCTCCAAATATTTATCACTCATTTTCATAAAAAATTGCTGTGGAAGAGTTTACGTAAAGAAATGCTATGGAACAAGTAGCTTTAGGGAGTTAAAACTCGTACTGAATATACATCACATATTAGCCAGCTTCCAAAGGGAAAGCCTTTCAGTGTTGCCAAATCGAGTACTATGCCTCCAGTATCATTACTTTATTTACACCCCTCGTACAACCAACCTAACCCAACCATTGAAGGTATATATTATTTGTACGAGGATCCTTCGATAAGTTCTTAGGAAAAGATAGAAAAACAAATTATTTTAATGGAGTATTCTAGTCTGGAGGCACGAATTTCGGGCGTTTTTTCGAGCTCTATAAAAGAAAACAAAGAATAATTTTACTATCCATTATTTTTTCATTCGTTTATTTATATTTTAAAATACATAAAAAATTTAAAAAAAATTAAAAATTCAAAACTCGAAAAGTTATCGGCTTGTCAAGTGGGGATTCCAAAAAAAAGAGATGCCCTGGTGTGCATGGTTCCAACCCTTTTGGTCATTTGAAACAAAAAATCCAACGGATTCTTTATCAGTAAAGATGTCGCTATAGCCCCTACCTTGGAGAAGTCAATATTTTTTTTTTCATTAATGGCGGCCGTTTGAAAAAAAATTGTTTCCACTATTTTTTAAAAGTTTTGACTCATTGAACGACCCTCCTACCACCTCTTCCATTGAATACCGAGCGAATTTTAATGTAGTCAATATTTAAGTTATGTAATTATTATTATATTTTACTTAACTTTGTTTCTGTTTTCAGGCAATCTTCTGGTAATTCTTGTGGTGATGTTAAGCCGAAGACTACGTACAACGACCAACTTTTTCCTAGCAAATCTGGCAGTCGCCGATCTTTGCGTCGGCATTTTTTGCGTCTATCAAAACTTACTTATTTACATTGTGGAGAGGTAAGAGAGCAATCCGAAAACGTTAGTTAAATGAGTTTCAAGCCCGAACTTATACAATATTAAACACGCTCAATTTTCTCTTGATTAAAGCGCCAAAACAAAAGGCCATATTTTACTCTGAGGATTACATTACTAATGGGAATGTCGGCCTAACCAGACTAATTTTATTCTGAAAATTTAGTTCGCAACTATGCTTGTACTTTTTTTTTAGTAATTGTATTTGAGCTAAAGTGAGCTGTAAAAAACTTAAATTATAAAAATTACATGTAAAATCATGTTCAGTGTACTTTTCATGCCTTTCTGAATGTCTGTATATGAATGAGAAAGAGAATGACCCTGACCTTTAAAGAATATTGTAACTCGTGATGGAAGGCGGATTTAAAAGACGCCTTAGATGTGGACAAAAAAATGCTGCTAAAGTTTGTGAGCTAACTAAAAAACTTTAAAAACTACCAGAAAAACTTATAGAAAATTATGTAGAATATTTTCAAGGGTGGTAAAGAATGTTCGTAAATCATTCCGGATATCAATCCGTTCGTTCTGTGAAACCCCACGACGTTTCTCTAAAATCATTTGGTATTTTCAATTGTTGGTCAAAGAAATCATTGGTTGCCAAATCAGGAGTGTACGGCGGATGATCCATCAATTCGATGTTTGAGTTATTCAAATATTGAGTTATTCGGTCCGATGTGTAAGAGCTCGCGTTGTCATAATGAAGAATGATCCATGTCGCTGGTTGATTTTTCTTATTTCTTTAAAGACTTTTGACAAACAAATTGTTGTGTACCATTTAGAATTGACGTTTCAACGATTTTCTAATGGCACTAAAGCCACATGCCCATTTATCCCAAAAAAGCAGACGACCATTTGCTTCGAAGTGCTTCTTGCGCGAACAACTTTCATTGGGTTTGGCTAAAGATCAATACAGCTGATTGCTGTTTACTTTCGGGCTCATACGCATAGATTTAAGATTCGTCACCTGTGAAGATGTTATATCCGGCTTTTAACGCACCACGATTGTATTTTTGAGCATTTTTTTGCACCAATCGACATGAGCCTTTTTTTGAGCGATTGCCAACGCGCACAAATTTTTTTCACTCAGTCAATCCCTACTTTTTACATCCACATAAACCTTTACAGCCAGTGGCACATTTACAAAAAATCGGTTCAATAAACCCTCAGGTGCAATGGAATCAACTCTTGTAACTGGACTAAAGTACCCCTGGACTAATTTCCAACCCATAATTCAGGAGGTAATTTATGTCTCTGCTATTTTTACAGTTGATTGTACACGCCAAAAAAATGTTGCCTGGATGCTCCTTCTGTTGATGGTAGTGAGGCAACGTCAGGTTTTATTTTTGTCACGGATTTCGTGACACAATTATATCGATATTTATTTAAAGAATTATCCGTACACCATAGATAGCAAGGAAAAAACGTTCTCCAGCTTCGGCGATCGTATCTTCGGTAGAATCAGGGTTGTTAAAACTTACAGCGATATCATGTAACTCTTGACTTTTTTTTGAAACAGCTCAACGCATCTCATTTTTCCTTTTTTGAAAAAGGAAAAAGAAGTAGTATCACTGCCAATAAAGGAATGCAAGAAAAGGTTGTTTTTCCTAATCATAATTGCAACTGTTGTGCTGAATATATTCTTCTCACAATTTGGACCTTCCCGGTTTAACAAAAAAGATATTCTTTTCTGACGGAGCCAATGCAACTAGTAAAACTAACAGATCAGCATCTTCACCAATAATTGGTGAAGAGAGTCTGCATCAAGATCTTCACTAATAATTGGAGAAGATTAAAAAGTCTGCATCATATGTGCTTGGTCGAAAACAAATTCTCTGATCCTTAAACTTGTTTGATAACATGTTAATTAACCTGCTTTTGTTTTAGTCGGTTGATAAAAATTGATCCTGCCAAACAGGGACACTCATACTTTCTTCAAAATTAATGTCCACAGACTTTTTAGCAAAACATCGAAGATTTTGCTCCGTATTATTTGCTTATATTTAAGTAACCATCGAACACTATTGTGTAATTTTTATCGTAATGTATCTAAATATAATTTATGTAGCTTAGTTGAAAACATTGAAATTTGCTTCCAAATGACTTGGTGTAAGAGAACCCACCGTCCACAATGTTTACACAATTTTCGAGGATATCTTCGGTTGATAGCTGAACGTTCCAAGATATCTAGGACTTTTTAATCTTTCGCAAGCCAAATTCGTTAAAAAGAAACAATGGATACCGAACAAACTCGTATTCCAAATAGTTTTCTAGCTCTTCGTTAATTTTTTAGAAATGGCTATTCTTTGAAAAATAAGTAACGGATCGAGTGGTACAACCTCCCTATAATTTTTTGCTGCAGAATTTAAAGTAGCTAGAAATAGAAATTTGTCTTTCCTGGACAACTCGACTGAGCCTGACTTCTTGATCCCGAGCTACGCGTTATATACTTCTCAAAATCATACCACAATATACAACATACCATAACGGTTTTATAGCTGACTCAAAACTATCATATTTACACGGCCCACGCTGTTATAATTTTATATCTGTAAATGTACATGCGTAGAAAGGTATTTTGTAGTAATGTATCCTTCTGCTTCACGTTCATCGTCCGTTTGATCGTGAAATATTAATTTTACGAAAAAAAAATTAATTAAACCTTTGTCAAAGAGAATTGAATGCTCTTCAATTTTAGTAATAAATATTTGTCTAATAAAGTCAACAGTTAAGAAGTTATACGAAAAAAAAACATAAAAAACCAAGATGGCTTGAGCTTTTTCGAAGATGGCGGTGAGCCGGATCTTGGATTGTTCAGGACTTTTAACACGTTCATTAGAAAGCCATAATAAACATTTTCGGCCAAACAAATTTCGCCATCGTTGCTTAGGTTACCAGGTTCGAGCTGAACGCAAGGAAAGCGCCACAAAGAAAAGACATAGACATAGACTTTAACCTGGTTTTTAAAATAGCTCTCGAGCTCCTACTTATGTTACCTGAGATTGTACCCCGAAACTGGTAGCCTCTTGTTGATCCAGGAAGTTGCCGGAAATTTTGGCCTTTATGGAAAGGGGGATATTTTTTTCAATTGACGTCTAGGTGAACTTCAAGAAGTTTAACGACATGGAGTTTTAACGACTTTTGTCTCATCATAAAATGGAGACGGGTTTACCAAAATGCCGGTCGGGCCTATCGATCATGCCTATCGATCGATCGATCGAAATTGGCCTTACATGGTTTTGGTGGCCAATGAAGTAGAGGGTGGTTTTACGTAGGCCAAGAAATTAAGTGCGATTCTGTTCTGCTTGCTACTCGGAACAAGGGGCGACATAACGGCTTTTTGACCCGGAATTTAGGGCCAAATTTTCGGAATATTCCAGGTGAGGAGATTTTTGATAAACGAGGTTTGTAGGGCAAACTTTCCATTTGAGGCGGAATAAAATTGGAAGACTAGCGAAACACCAGTCTCGCGAAAAATTTGGTTATTCCGTACACACCAAGGAGCGTTGCTCGCCGCGCCTGAAAGAAACAATCAGAGCCAGACTATGTCAATTAGCCATTTTGGGTGAAGGGTGTAATATCATATAACTTGCGCAATCTCAGTGCGGGCTAGGGCATCTCTGCGGGATGCGTTCTTGTCCGCCAGGCCCTGAATAGGTTACTAGGTATGTTCAAAAACGTTCAGTTCGGGCTCGGCTAATGATAACTACGCCAGAAACCGGTCCCAAGAGACACTTACTGATGCTATGCTAGTGGCTGAGGGAGTGTCCACGATAATGTATGACCGTAAAATATTTACTATTAATATATATCTCCATATGCCAAGTATGTCACCTTCTGAAGAACTTATAACTATATTCATACATCGCTTTGGCCTATTTTTTTGACGAAACTTATGAAACAAGCAGGATAATTATGATGATAGTGATAATTGATAAAAAAGAAAATGGCGATGAAAGATCAGTTTTAATCAGTGAGTTTGACTGAAAATTGATGATAGTAGATAATTTGGAATAATTTTTTATGGTCTGAAATAGAAATTACCAGTCGCAAGCAAGATGGCACAATGTTTGATAAAAGTAGCGACATTCAGTCATTTGCACATGGTTGTCCATGGTGTGATTGTGATTTAGGTTGTGATTTAGTAAAATAGAGACTCATTTTTAGACCTTTTTACCTGGAGTTATGTTTAGAGGAACGTATATGCCAATCCAAAGACGATTCATGAGTTCAAATCCAAGTTCGATGTAGGTATAGCCGAAATAGAGTCGCAACATTGTGGGCTAGGACTTTTTAAGAAATATATCTTAGTCTGTAAAAAGAGGCGAGGTACTCACTTAAGTGACATGCTATATAATTCATAAGGCCCATTCCGCCACATTATAAATTGATTAGTGTTTGATGTTTGGTACTCGTTATAATTCTATCTCTCTACTCGTTATAATTCTATCTAAGAAAAAAATCCCGCAGATTTTTCTGAAACGCATATTATATAACACAAAAAATAATAAGTATCCACAAACCTCTGGAAAAGTTGTAGCTTGATATAATCCTAGTTAGAAACTTTAAGAATTAGCTCAATTCGTTCATAGGTAAAACAAACTTCGAACAAAAACATATTTCGAACTGTTTCACCAGAAAAAAACTTGCTGCTATAATAAAAGTTTAGAGAAGATGCACGAAATACAAAAACAAATGGCCCACACGTGCGACTTATATTAAATTTCCATATGAACATCGTAAACCTTTACATTAGAGAAGTTAGTAATAAAGGAAAAGAATATTCGTTTCTGCATTATGTTATGTTAATTTTAACCCGAGAAAATAACGAAAATGATTGAAGGATATTACGTTATTGACATATCAATGAGATATTTGTCATGGGAAGTTTTAGACAGCATTTCAACCTAATCAAAAGAAATATTTCATCTAACTTCTAAGGCATATACAACGTGTCCCAAAAGAAACTTTCTTTCCTTAAAATAATGTTATTCAAATGTAACTATTCACGCTCACGGTACTCAGCTAAACGAACAGCAAAATTCCTTAGGACGGCTCGGTACATAATCTCTGGAATGACTACCATTTCGTGTCGGATATTTTCTTTGAACTGCTCCAAAGAACCCAGTTTATTGAAGTAAACTTTCGATTTTAAATTGTTGATTGATTTGTCCATTACTTTGTGATAGTTCATTTTTTAAACCGAATAAAACATTTTTTTTACTTTGTTATCTATCACTTTTATTTTTAAACTTTGCGTGACTATAGTTTCGTAAAACAATGTTACATTGTCCAACACTAATTTAAAACTAAGGTATTACAGCTCTTTATCCTATGTACCTAATTTTATACTTTTATTGGAGTTAATTTTTTAGAATATTTTAAATAATGGGGAATTTCGGAAATCTGGCTAGTCATTTAATAATTGTCTAACCGACTCTTTATCATATTTATAAATTTCAATCGCTTCTAAAATGTTTTTTTTTGCTTTTTGGAGCTGAATGTAAAATTTTTAAATTTGTGTAATCTCGGGAAATGTATGTCCGGTATCTATGAAATGATTCGCAAAATTAGAATTTTGTTTCTTTAATAAGTACGCAGATTTGTGTTTGAATCTGGCCTGAAAAATTCGGCCCGTTTGTCCCACATAGCAGCTACTGCACTCGTTGCAACTTAACATATAAACTCCAGATTTTTTATTTTGTGATGTTTTATCTTTGGCTAACTGGAGGGTTTTAAACTCTATTTGAAAATTATGTTTTCTTAAAGAGCGAGCTATTTGTTCTGAAATTGGACCGAAATATGTAATCTTAGAGTATTTTTTATGATTTGTTTATTGTACTTTTGGGTATACTTGATGAATTAAAAATTGTTTCCGTTTTTTATTTATTAAGTAACTAATTTCTTTGTGATTGAAGCCGTTATTTTGTGCTGTTATTTTTATTTTTTACAGTTTTATTTTTCGATTATTTTCGGATAATGGAATTGTGAAAGCTCAGTGCATCATAGACTTATATTGTATATCATAATTTTATATTTGTTATATCTGAGCCTTTTACAGTTGTTGCGTCTGCGCAGTGAGCCAATGAAATAATTCATAACTTTCTTATGAGATACTTTGTATTTAATCTTAGTAAACTTTATAGGGTAGTATTAGTATAATTTTATACCCTTACAGTCGTACAGTGAAAATGGCATGCCATATTCGATGAGCTCTCGGAATCCAGTATTGTATTTGATGACTTTCCAATTCTTGAGATTCCACATTGATTAATGTGTCAGAATGTTATAGCTCAGTTATAGTATTTTTGTCTTTGATTTTATAAGAAGGTTTTACTGCAGTACCTGTGCATACTAATCTTAGATACATTTACCACTAAACGTATTTGCATGACCTTGACCTTCTCGACTTCCTGATGATGTTATGGTTGGCGAAACGTGTCACTGTGGAATGCGCGTTCCAACTTTTAATAACCACATTTTACTGAGATTTATACAATAAAACTGAGATTTATAACACTAAACCACTTCTTCGGGTTTAGGAAGAAAAAGTTATCGCCAGGAGAAAATCCGGCAAATACGATGTATATGGAAACACTTCAAAGCATCGGTTATCGAGTTTTGTTTGAACAACTACTTGAGACGTGTGTACTAGAGCATTATCTCGCTGAAAGAGCTTTTTTTTTTGGGCCAAATGACACGTTCTTTTTAAAACATTCTGTTCATATGCATGACATGTTTTTTATCGGTCCCTACTGCTCGTTGGGCTGATTGAAATATCAAAATAACACTATTTATTTATTATAAAATATACGATTCGCAAACAAAAAATGTTTTATTACTCATAGAAACACGGCAATCCGTCCATATCGACAACAAACTTACAATATAACAGTGTATAAATGAGATGTGCTGATCGATTCAATAATCGAGCTGCATATATAATTATAACCTAAGGTAGTTTTGTCTCTATCACAGTTCTGAACTTAATGATTAGTAAGCCCTACCTATCCCTTCCATTGGAGGGCACATGTTTTGTCTTTTGGTATACTGGTTCGTCATGGTTTCGACAAATGCTCTCCCATTAACAATAGGAAGAGTCAAACAACTATCAAAAATGCTCATTTTGGTGGAGACGCGAGCTTTCCTCTGCCATTCGGGTCCAATATACTTAATGATGTCATCAGTGTATCGTATTTTCAGTCTTGCGATTGGACGTTTGCGATCAAACAGTCCAGGATCGCATTGGTCCATCTTTCGTCCCATTGACATGGCCTGCCCAATTCCATTTCAATTCCTTTATTCTTCCAATAATGTCACTCACTTTCGTTTGTTCTCTGATCCATGTGCAGGGTTTTCTATCCAGTCTAGTAATGCCAAGCATACATCTTTCCATTCCCCTCTGTGGTACCCGAAGTTTTTAAAGGAATTGCGGTGTGAGTGTCTAGGTTTCACTTTCGTATGTTATAACGGACAGGACCCTTTGATCAAAGATTTTTCTTTTCAGGCATAATGGCAGTTTGTTCTTATGGACTATGCTGAGCCTGCCAAATACCTACCATCAAGATTTAACGCGTCGTTCCATCTCCCGGCCGGTATCTCCTTCAATTGAAATTCTCTGGCCAAATATATATATATATATATATATATATATATATATATATATATATATATATATATATATATATATATATATATATATATATATATATATATATATATATATATATATATATATATATATATATACATATAGTCATCATCATCATCATCAGCCCGCATCGATCCACTGCAGGATGAAGGCCTCTTCAGCATGCTTCCAACCTTCACGGTCCTGGGCTTTCCTCTGCCACTCGGGTCCAGGTTGAGAAAAGAAGAGGTGATATTGCGTCACCCTGCCGTACGCCCTGTTCTACATTTATTCCAACCTCAAAATCATCAAGGTGGAGTGTTGCTGTACCTTCATCATATATCGATCCTATGTCTATGTATCGATACGATGTCTATTTTTAAAGTATAACTTGAGTATCATAAAGTATTGGTAGGGGATATTTTTTTTTTGTTAAAATAAATAAAACAAAGAATAACTGAACGATTTTGTGAAACTTAAACCTTTCTGATGTACAATTACATCACGTAGTAGCGCCAAAAAGAAACAAGAGCAAATCAGAGAATATCTGTAAGAAATTAAAAACAAAGGGGTAAAATTAACAAAAACGCGTTCTAATAAATGTTTGTTCAGACGCCTTACATTCCAAAAATTGCTTATTAGGTTTTTTGCCGTGAAATGCCGAAAGAATTTAATCAAAGCCCGAAATTAATATCGTCTTATTTGGAAAAAGTCAAGCAGCTGTTTCGTGATTACCTTTCAGAAAGAACACCTTACGCTAGAATTTAGAAAAAAATCTACTAATAACTTTCATTCTTTGTTCTATAAATTTAACAACTCCGCGGTGTACAGATTAGTTTTATTTTGTCAACATTGCATTATTAAACTGCTCTTTTCCTATCATAGTTCCATTATGTGGAGATATTGATTTATGGCAAATTAAAACATCTGTGTTAAAATAGTGCACTATTATTTTAATGCTACATTGTGAACCTTTATGTAGTTAAGTATGCATTTTGAGTATAGTGCGATACGTGAGTATAAATTTTGAGTAAATTATTTTTTTTTAATTACGTCAATGATATGCAATCCAATTTAGATTGAGACTGAGACTTTTTGGTTTGAGACTTATTTATTTAATCATTTTCCTTCAAAAATCCCAAAAAAAAATAATCAATTTTCCACAAAAATTGTCAACTTGATGGAAGTAGTTTTATGTGCAGGTCACTTTTTAAAATTCGGCGTAAACTGCATGGAGAAATTTTCAATTCTGCATCACCTCGTCGAATCAACGTTTCTGGAGACATCCCCACATTTTGCTCCACAATATTCTGAGCGCTTCACGCTTTTCTCGGATCTTTGATGCGGGGTCTATTCCCAGTTGTTCCGAATACTTGAAGTTGTTTAAATCAACGCTAAATTATTAAGACGCCGGACAATTAGGATATTTTCGCCTAAATTCACGTTGAGCTGCAGTAGCTGAATTTTTTTATGTAATTTACTTGTATTGATCCATAATAGAAGTTGCACGTCTGTACTACACAACAGCTAAGCCCAAACTGTCACAAATACCACAAAAATATAAATTACGCCAAAACAAAACAAAATGGTAGCGAAAAAATTAAAAATGTTCACCTGCATTTGATTATTAAAAAATATATATGAATGAATTAACCATGATATTATAAAACTCTAGGAGTAGATTCCAGATGCATTGTAGACATGCTTATATGTAAGGTCATGCAAAGTTTCCGGTGACCGGAATAATTGCTTAAGAGCTCAACCAATAATAATCTTTATACGTTCATGAATAGTAAACCTAATAATAACAGACTCTTTTAAAAACTGCACTGTTTAATAAGCTGTATGCCGCCTGGCGTTATCGAGCCTTAAAATCTATACGCATTACTAAAGCAAATATATTTCTATTTCCATTTCTAGTCCCATTCAATTCTAACTCGGTTTATGATATCATTTGACGCGGCCTTGAATAGTTTTAGGGCGTCCAAAACCTCATACTCGTACATAGTTCTGATCTGATTTGACTATCCTATTCAAGTCATCAATAACTCGTCCCTTTCTAAATTGGGATAATTGCCTTAAACAGCGTGGTAAAGTTGTAGTACTTTAGTACTTTTCTACGCGATTCTATTTCTACTTTATTCTGTAATCCAATAAAAGGATATGCTTCTTATTTATGGAGAAGCAGCAATAGGATTAAAAATGTGCCAGGACATTTCAACGAATTCGAAAAAATAAGTCAGAATCGTGCCAGGCTTCAATTGACTCAAATAATGGACATTTTCGGAAATAATTACATTTTGGATGACCGTCGTCCCTCTTGTTTAGGCAAGCTGGGCATTTTTCGATCTCAATTGCTTCACGAATTATGAGGGGTTTGTAGGAATATATAGGTGCAATTACTTTGTCTTTGTCAAAATCTATTTTATGACCCGTTTGAATATGATGTTCTGCTCGAGTTGGTTTGGCCTATATATAATTGGGAGCAGCCAGAACAAGAAATCTTATAAACAGCATATGACTCTTGTAGAATATTATCCTCTACTGGCCTAAGGAAACGATATTGTAGGATCTGAATGCATGGCAAATTTTATCGGTGACTCCCTTGAAGTATGGCAAAACAATTTTGGGGTTTTGAGACAATTCTCGAGTGGATTGGTAGATATAACATATGATATAGACTTAATGACATATCCATTTTGAATCAGTGCCATTTCTGCATAATTAAGTTATGTTTGCCTATGTCCATTGTCCAACAATCTTAAGGATCTTGTGACTAAAATTTTGAGCACCAAATTTAATTGGGATGGATGGTGATGTAAATTCGCATTTATATAACAGTTTGTGTGGGTAGGTTTTGCGATAAACTGAATAGGAGAAGCTTTAGTTTGTCCTTTTTGATATTAGAACATCAAGAAAAGGGTGGGCGGAATTTTTTTAGTCACCATCGTAAACTGGACCTGGGGATGTATATTGCTCAAATGCGAAAAGAACACATAATGCATAAAAGAACATTTATGCCAGAGCAATAAATATGCCCTTTCATAATGTCTTACTTTCAATAAATAGATAGGCAACTACGAATAAGTCATAATTGTTGTACAGTGATAACGAAAGAAAATGTTTTTTTAGAGTTTTAGAGTTTCTACTGAGAAAGAAACAAATTATATTTATTTTAGCATTGGTAAACGTTGTAAAAAATATAAATGTGTTTTTGTTCCTGCGGTTCTCCTGATTTTTATTCACTTAACTAATGAAATTCCTTCTGGTGTTATTTGAAAAAGCAGATAGCACAACAAATCTCGACATAATGTCTCTTCGTACACGTTGAAAATTGTGAAAAATATTCTTGTCGCACTATACTTGTTTTAAAAACCACGCTAACATCATCAATATTATATATATATATATATATATATATATATATATATATATATATATATATATATATATATATATATATATATATATATATATATATATATATATATATATTTATATATATGTGTATATATATATATATATATATATATATATATATATATATATAAATATATATATTTATATATATATAATATATATATATAGATATAGATATATATATATATATATATATATATATATATATATATATATATATATATATATATAGATATATGTAGATATAGATATATATATATATATATATATATTAGGTTAATTGAAAAGCCTATAGAGCAATAAAACATCTATATAATCTACTACATTTTAAAGTTTCATCCTTAACAGCAGCTTAAAGTAAACGTATCAGTGTTATTTTTTAAAATAGAAGATATTGAAAATCGTGCAGTGATTAAATTCTTTATAAAAGAAAAGGTTTAAAGGCAATGTAAATTCATAGTGAAATGGTAAATGTTATTAGGGAAGTCAGTTAGCGAGTTTCAACGTGGTCGTACAAGCTTGGATAATGATCCTCGTTCTGGACGTCCAATAAGTGCAACTACTGAACAAATTAATTATATAGATGATATGGTTATGGATGACTGAGAATTGACTTTAAGTGAAATTGCTAAGGCGATAAACATCTCAACTGAATGGGTGTTTCCTATTTTAAAAAAGGAATTGAGCTTGAGAAACCTATGTACAAGATGAGTGCCGCATTTGTTAAATTCTGATCAAAAACGACTTTTTCGAACGAAAATTTCTAACCCACATTTGGATCTTTTTCGAAAGAATAAAAGAAATTTTAAACGTCATTTTGTAACTATGGATGAGACTTGGGTTTACGACTATGATCCTGATCTGCGACAACAAACTGCAGAGTAGACTCAGCCAGGTTGCTCAGCTCCGAAGTAGCCAAAGCAGTCAAAATCTAAGGCTAAGGCATCAGTTTTTTCGGATGCAAAAGGCATTTTGTTAATTGATTATCTTCAAACCGAAGGATTCTCTTCAATAACAGGGCAGTATTACACAAACTTTTGGATCAATTAGATGCAAAAATTCGTGAGAAAAGACCTTTAGTGAAGAAAAAATAATGCACTGGCTCACAGAGGTGTTCTTGCAATGGCCAAATTGAAGGAGTTCAACTACGAATTGTTGAGGCATCCACCATATTCACCAGATCTATTCCCCTCTGATTTATATCTGTTCCCAAACCTTAAAAAATCCCTACGTGGCACGCGTTTTTCATCAAATGAAAAAGTTATAGCAATCCTAGGTCAGTATTTTGAAAGACTTCCACAAAATTACTTGAGAGATGGAATAAATGAATTGGAGAAGCGCTGAAAAAAAAATGTGTTGAGCTTAAGGGAGAATAGACCGTTGTAAAGAAAATTATTCTATAGATGGGAGTTTGGAAGCTCATGTTTGCATCACCAATCCCCTCGTAATTTCATTCCTTACACGTGACAGGCAGTAAATATATTTTGTATATTTTTCTCCCCTTTCTGAAAAAAACAAAATATGATCTCAATTTGACATTATTAGTTTAATGAATCCAAATAACGAAATTTATTCAGTTATATGAAAAACCCGGATATCACCAGTTAAGAAGAGCAGATATAATCATTAAAAAGACGAAAATTGAAAATTTGATCATTAAAATGGCGAAAATAAGTCAGCAATAACAACGTAATACGTTTTAACTGACAAATGTACAATCCGTCAACATGGATTTGTTTTAATTTTGAATGAGGCTTAATGAATTTATAATATTTATATTTTGAATAAAGTAATTATTATAATAAAATAATTATATAAAAATTATTATAATTATAAGTTTTATTTTCACATCCCACCAACTTTATTCCTTAATTAAACTTCATTAGTAAATTATCCAATAAGACCAGTTGTTTCTTATCTGCCTGCACCTGTTTAAAAAGTATCAAGATAAACATTACAATCCCAACCAAGCCCAGTTTAATATAGTTTGATGTCCAGCATTGAAATGGCTGGAACGTCGACATTTAACAAATCTAAAACGCTGTTTTTTCCCAAGAACCTAGTAATTCAAACAAGACGTACAACAAGTAGATATGACTATCACAATTAGAGTAGAAAGAATTGACTAGATTCTGTGATACAGGTTCGCCACTCTGAAGAAGTTCAAAACATGTTCGATATTTGATTCCGTTAATACCTGGGCTAGATCACTTCCCAAGCTACAGGATACCCTGAGTTGGTTCAATTCATCGCATTCCACGAGGGCACCATACGAGGAGCTTCACATGGATCGCACATAGGGGGAGATTGTTGCCCATCAGATAACCGTGGGTTGGTCTGCAATGTCCGAGTCTTAGACTATTCCATGCAATAAGTTCAGATCTTTTGGAGACAGTGAAGCAGAAATATATAAAAAGTTCTCCCTTAGAAGACCAACGTTTGTTTATGTTTCTTCCGTGAGTTTCCCACTCACTTTGTATAATCTTTCTTATTTTATTTATGACATTCTTGAAGAATTCTGTAAGGTATGAATATATTCAATGGTATGAATATATTGATATGAATATATTGAGCATGGGTAAACCATCAATGGCTCCATTCATGGCGTGTTGATATGATTCTTCATTTTCACAGATACCAACATGATTTGGCACCCACATGAAGTTTATTATGACAGAGCATTTCAACATTTCACGCATCGGGGTAAGAGAGTGAGTATTCAGTGGGAGAGTGAGAAGAGAATTTTCCAGGTGCAATCAAATATTCGGAAGGCCTCTCTGATGGCCCATAGCTCTGAAGACAACATAGAACAACAAGGGTGTAGTTTAAAGTTAAAATGTGCATTTGCATGCACGAAATCACATCGGACGCTCATTATAAATTTCTATATTGTTCAGAAAGTGGAATCTTATAATGGAGTAACTGTAATAATTTGTATTATTTGTCAGCTGAGAGCGGTTAACTTTAAAGGGGACAGGAATTCAGGGAGGGTCAGCTGGAGTAGCCATTGATTTTCACGTATATTAGTTGTATATTCATGTGATATTTGATAGAATCTGTGACGCTCTCCTAGGTTTCCATCATGGGGAAGTGGGCCTTCTTCAGCGGCATCAGAAGTGCACTGATGCCGCTGAAGAAGAACTTTGTTCGGATTATCACCGGCTAAATATTTGAGTTCATTCGAAAAAAACCCGTCCAGACTGATGGTAATACCATTCATAATCTTAGCATCACGATAATTCACATCGAATATCGCAATAATTATTCGTCAGTTTGTTTATTCATTAAAAATGAAGCAAAACAATTCCACAAATGCCATATTCACCAGATATGACAATGTGTGATTATTTTCCTTTACTGCTAGAAACCAGTTAAATTAAAATTTAATTATAAAATACAATTTTGTATTAAAACTTTAATCCGTTATCTCGTTCTAAACAATTTCCCAAGATTTATATGTTTATAGAGCTTTGAAATTAGTATTGTATATATATATATATATATATATATATATATATATATATATATATATATATATATATATATATATATATATATATATATAATTCCTCTTTAAATGGAAGGGCCAGGATCATATAAATGACAACTTCTTTTATAATTCATTAAAATTTATACAAAAACAAATGTATTAATGATATCATTATACCTATAATACATTAAGAATAAAGTTAAAAAATACATAATTAGTATTTTCGAGCATAAAAGCAGTAGAATTATTTACGAATCTTTAAGATGTTTGCCAATGGAATATTATCGGAATGACCATATTAAAAGACTAATTTTCAGCTAATTTAGAACAGATGGTATGGATACGGAATTATTATAGATAAAGAAACATGGAAACATCATTTGTGAGGAAAATGTTAAGTTACGATCGAAAGTAAATTATAAAGGATATAGGACATTAAAACAATCTGTTGACCCTGTTAAACATCTAAAGGACAAAATTGAACCAGCGAGATGTGTACTACCAATTCTTGTTATTTTGTATTTATTTGTTAGTCGAATTATATATATATATATATATATATATATATATATATATATATATATATATATATATATATCATCATCATCATCATCATCAGCCTGTATCGATCCACTGCAGGATGAAGGCCTCTTCAGCATGCTTCCAACCTTCTCAGTCCTGGGCTTTCCTCTGCCACTCGGGTCCAATATACTTAACGATGTCATCAATCCATCGTGCTTTCGGTCTTCTTCGCGGACGTTTGCGATCAAGCGGTATCCACTCCAGGATTGCCTTGGTCCATTTGTCGTCCCATCGCCTCGCTATATAGCCTGCCCATCTCCATTTCAATTGTTTTACTCTTCTAATGATGTCACTTCACAGACTTTCGTTTGTTCCCTGATCCATGCGCAGGACTTTCTGTCTCGTCTTGTAATATATATATATATATATATATATATATATATATATATATATATATATATATATATATATATATATATATATATATATATATATATATATATATATCTATATAACTATATATATATATATATATATATATATATATATATATATATATATATATAACTATATACTATATATATATATATATATATATATATATATATATATATATATATATATATATATATATATATATAACTATAAAACACTGAATAACGCACAACCAAGAGAGCAGGCAAGATTCCGAAGTAGATTTAGTACTACAGACCACAGCCAGGTTATCCAACAGGATAGAAAAGCACAATGAATAACCATAGCACTGTACTTGGCTTTTAAATACTATGCTTTCCGTATGACCACGCGGTTCTACCCGAGAACCTAGTAATTGGCGGCTCATGGATTTTTAAAGTGGGAGCGCGTAGAAGAAAATAGTGCTGATGAAGATTTTTTTGCTTTCCCCATCCTCCTCTTTACTTTTCGTGCGATTGAAACATTATACAGGAGGTGAACGGAAATAAAATATGCTGTTTTGCTCTAAAACATTGTTTATTGTGATAAATGCTGGAGAGGCGGCGCCCCCACGTCCTACCTCACGAGCCGACGACGACACATCTTTCGTCTGTTGGAGGTTAGAGTTATCAGGGTACCGACATATGCTCTCTCATCAAGAATAGGGAGTCCCTCTCCACAATCAAACAACCCAGACTTTCGCCGACTTCTCGTCGGATGGCTTATAAATGCAATTTTTTTATTTCTTTGGATTGCGTCCAATGAGACAACTGTAGTCAGGAGTTATACACTGCCGACCGTTGGGTTTGGCGGAGACGCAGGTTGTTGAGCTTTTCACGTGAGATTGTGGAACCCAACGGGCGGGAGTGTATAACTCCTGACTACTGTTGTCTCATTGGACGCAATCCAAAGAAATCAAAAAATTGCATTTAAAAGCCATCCACGAACTCCGCGAAAGTGTCGGTTGTTTGATTGTGGAGAGGGACTCTCTATTCTTGACGAGAGAGCATATGTCGGTACTCTGATGAGTCTAACCATCCACAGACGAAACATGTGTCCTCCAATGTGAGGGATGGGTGGGGCTTCCTCCCAGTCAAGCAACTAACGAATGTTCATATATATATATATATATATATATATATATATATATATATATATATATATATATATATATATATATATATATATATATATATCTATATATATATATATATATATATATATATATATATATATCAGGTTATGTTCAATAACTTCGCTCAGGACAGAAGAATTTCAGTTTTAGGAAGGGATTTAGAGATTGTGGACAGCTTTGTATATCTTGGGCAGAGGATTTCCATGGAGGGGAATACCGCCCGGGAGGTGGAACGGCGTGTTAAATGTGGCTGGCAGGCATTTGGTAGGCTCAACATAGTGTTTAAGAGCAGACTGCCACTTTGCCTGAAAAGAAAAGTATTCGATCAGTGCGTTCTACCCGTTATGACATACGGAAGTGAAACCTGGACACTCACATCGCAATCAATTCAAAAACTTCGGGTGGCACAGAGGGGAATGGAAAGATGTATGCTTGGCATTACAAGACGAGACAGAAAGTCCTGCGGAGGATCAGGGAACAAACAAAAGTCTGTGACATCATTGGAAGAGTAAAACAGTTGAAATGGAGATGGGCAGGCCATATAGCGAGGCGATGGGACGACAGATGGACCAAGGCAATCCTGGAGTGGATACCGCTTGATCGCAAACGTCCGCGAAGAAGACCGAAAGCACGATGGACTGATGACATCGTTAAGTATATTGGACCCGAGTGGCAGAGGAAAGCCCAGGACCGTGAAGGTTGGAAGCATGCTGAAGAGGCCTTCATCCTGCAGTGGATCGATACGGGCTGATGATGATGATGATGATGATGATATATATATATATATATATATATATATATATATATATATATATATATATATATATATATATATATATATATATATATATATATATAGCAGTAGCAGTTTATTCCCCTCTAACACCGTGTGCCTTTTTATGAGTTTCCGCAGCTCATTTGCCTTATCCAAATCAGAATGAACTTAAACCTAAAATCAATACTGCTTTTGTCAAAAGTATTTGTTATAGAATTGTATTATACTTTGGTCGATGTTTTTTTTTTAATTATTTAATGCCACAATGTCAGATACTAATTAACCAAGTACTAATTAACTTTTTTGAGTTATCAGACTCATCTCATATCGTTAAGCCACTGACATTTCAGAAATGATTTACAAACAACCATTTCATTGTGGGAGTGATATTAATAAGAGGCTTTAGGCTTAATGCTGGTGTTAATTTCGTCGCTTTTAATTGATATACAAGGCAAAGTATGTAGCTAAAAAATGTTTCGTTTATTAACAAAAATTGAAGAACGTGTTATTTAAATAACTTGTATTAATTTTTGGCTGTTTATTTTTCAGTTGGATCCTGGGCGAATTCTTGTGCAAGATGTACGTCTTCATACAATCGTTCAGCAATTCAGCCAGTATCGTAATATTGGTGGTTATTTGTACTGAAAGATACTTTGCGATCCTGTATCCTATTACGTCTAAGCAGATTTTAACGTCTGTAAAACTAAAGGTACGTTATAACATTAATTATAACAGTAATTTATACAAAATTATAAATATTATATAATTATTTATTATTTATTTAATCTCAGAAATATGTCTGTGTATGTCTCAGAACGAAATTTTCCATCTCTATCCATTTCTCCTAAATAGCGGTGTACGAAATCGACCTTGATACCAGAAAGCAGTCTTGGAATCCACCGAAAACACTATGTTCCATAATTCAGTTTCTCCGAAATAGTAGTGTACAAAACCGACCTTGAAACCTGTTGAAATTCACTTGATAACTTTGAAATCGTGAATCGTCGGTCCTCTCGAATGTTGTTGTCTACATCGCGAACCAAATCTTCAGAAATCAGAAAAGGTCGGCCCAGACGTGGCTCATCATGCATTCACCCAATTTCGAACTTTACTGTCACTCACAGCATTATAACTGTAATCCTCACAAATCTGGCAGTGAATTTTCACTGCTACCAAGTTTCTTTTTTTTCAGTCGTATCTCCAGTCGTCGAGCGACTCTTTTTTTTAATATTAAAACAAATGGCGCGCAAAGTCATGCTGAGACCAGACGCGCAAGCACATTCCAGCGATTACACGTGTCATTCTCACTCTCATTCACAAACGGACCTTATTTATTATAAAATATCCCTCATATACAGTATACTATACATACATTACAGTATACTGTAATATAACTGACTTAAACTATTCAATTTGTTAAATTCCAAGACGAATAAAACATTCACCACAAAAACATCTATTAAATTATCTACCAGAAAAAAATCATATTTGAAAGACTCTTTTTCATCAGATTTTTTTCCTTATTTTAAAATTTAATATAAACATTGCGATATTAATACAGTCAGTTCCTATACCAGACTTTTCAAGACACCTATTTACATAACATTATTTTCTCAAGTAAACAACGCCGTAGATACTATTAAAGTTATAAATGTTTACCTTAAAAAAATATAGAAAATTGCTAAGAAGTTTATATTGAAAAAACTTCTTATTTAAATATTAAGTCATTAATCCATTTGAGTCAAGGAATTTTTTAGTATTTCTCATTACTTAAAGGAAGGTTTCGAAATGCAACTATGAATATTTTTAAGATGTTTTATTATTCTATAAAACGCCTGAAGAACTCGTTGGTTAATTCAGTTAATTACTTTGGGAAAGTCGCAATTAAATTTTGTTTCTTTCCAAAACTGTAAATTAGTCCCGAATTGTTCCCTTAAGGAATTTTTGTCTGTGAAAATTTTAACAATAAAAATTTTTAATAAATATTGAAATACTTGCAAAATATAATATTAAATATTAACAAAAAACTAAATATAGAAAAGCGAGTAGAGATTGTAAATAGGTTGGAAATGTCTTAAACCGATAATTAAAAAGTCTTACGAGTTTTCCATAAATTGATTTCAATTTTCACTAATAGGTTGATCAGGATCAACTTACATATCTTAAGAACTACCGGTCCAGTTCATAGTTAGAATTCATATAATTCCTGCCCAAGCTAAAAATGCAATTTTTATTAGATCCGCCCAGTGTCCAGCAACAAGGACAACGTATTTTGTAGCCCAGAATTTTTTTAACATGATATAGTGAAGATGGAATTCTTATTTTGTTTTTTGGGGTATATTTGTACAATCCCTTGATCATTGGTAGCACGTTTGGTCTAATATTTTTAGCTGAACTGATTTATTTTTGTGTATATTAATTGGGTATTATATTAGCCGATTTATTTTTGGATGTAATGAAAGGCATGAGATGCTCAAAATCAAGTATCTTTATTATCATTTAGAAAAATTAAAAATAATAATACGGCTTTATCATCCAGACAAAATTCAGTATGTTTATATACTGGATACGTAGTGTTCCTTTGATATATATGAAAATCACAAACCTGTCCGTTGGAATTGGCGAGTACAAAGGTAAAGGTAAAGGTGTTAGGGTTAGAGGCGCATCAGCAACTAGGCTATTTAGCGACTGGACCTACAGCTTAACGTGGGTTCCGAACCACGGTCATCAGCTTACGACAAACCCAGGCCAGCACCCGCCTCGTGCTATAAACTCTTGGTTATGTGCCTACCCATAAGTCTATCAGGAAACCTACCGACTGGCGAGTGACCAACGTTGAACACTTCTCAGAAGGCATCTGTTCTTACCCAGCCTTTAACTGACGTGACTGAGGGGTAATTCGTAGTCGGATTTTACACTCTTGCCTAGAAACAATCACAAATATTTAGGAAAGATAAACGGACAGAAGAAAGGAAAATAACCATCCGAGCGCTGGAATCGAACCAGCTATCGCTCCAGCGCGGATTTGGCATAGCAGCGGCGGGCCGCTGCTCTTACCGCCGCACCAACGCGACCAGCTGGCGAGTACAAAGGCTCTAAGTCCAGTAGGATGGGTTTTACCGGGACAGAACTGCTTTATTGAGCAGGTTCCAGTAAAAGGGATCATCATTTCGTTCACAGACATGAACTGCGATTTATCTTGTAAGAGACCTCCATGTTGAACCCTGTCAATGAATGGACGAATTTTCTAACGATGACCGTTATTCTTCTCTTCATTTAGTATTATTTAAATGAAACGATTAAAAGCAATGTTGTTTGCTACCACTGGAATGCGTCATCGTTTTTGCCAGTACATACAAATACAGGAATAATTTATACTAGACATGATCATTGATCATCTCATAATCTCACTGACAGTCAAATCCAAACTTTTTCCGGTTAATTTAATAGCAGTTCTGTTGCTATTGATGGCAATGATTTCGTTTAAGTCGTCATTGATATATTGCTGGAAATAATCAATCCTTGTATATTCTCCTGTATCCGTACTTAAATAAGCAGGCTATGTGATGGTAAGTACATTCGGCAGAAACTCTCTTTCATACCAATTTGGGTTAGCTGGAGCTTCATCGGCATCATGGATATTTCCTTCTTCAGAGTTTTGAATCTCACGACCTTGTCTTCGGCCGCGTCCTCGACCGCTACCCTTGACTCAGCCTCTTCCATGACCTCGTCCTCTATCCCAGCGTATTCCTCGACCTCGCGTTCCTCTGCATCTGGCTTGTGCAGCTCCAAGGTCACGTCGATGGTAAGTAGTTTACTCCCGCAGGTTATTTACCAATTATTTATATTAGGACTCGGTTTCATGAGATTGATCTAAATCAATCGATTCTGAATCGCTTGCAGCAAGATGTCGATGTTGTGGAAAGTATTCCGGATCACCAATATCCTCATCTAAAGGATTAAAATCCTCGATGTCGGAATTGTGAAGTATTTCCCTAATTTCTTTCTCAGTGATTACTACATCATTTAGTAACGGTTCAGCCAAATGTCCAATATAAATGACATCGATGTTTGAATGGGGAACAATTTGAAAAATAATTTCTGTTGAGTTCGATATTTAAGCTGTTTTATACGTAAATTGACATGCTAATTCCAAAACTTTATTTAGTTTTTTTCTATCACGTCAAGCTTTTTCTTTACAGTTGTTGCGCATCCGACTAAGCTTGGCGAATCACAGAAGTCACTACTGGTCTCCTACCGGCGAATCTTCTTCGACCTAGGGGTGGGGGCGTGAGTGACGTTGCGTCATCCAAAATTAGTTCGGTCAGTTACGCATGAGATCTGCGTATCTGCGATCAACATCTGTGTTGACCTTAAAATGGTCTGTTTCCTTCTTGGCGAGCAACGCGGGTATACCAAGTATCCCTGTTTTTTGTGCCCCTGTGGGGCAGCAGAGCTCGTGGGAAGCATTGGGTGCAATCGAACTGGTCGCCAAAATCTGACCTAAGACATAGTAATCCAAACATTTTAAATCAGCCACTTGTCGACAGAAAAAAACATTGTATTTCCACCTTTACATATAACTAGGTCTCATGAAGCAATTTCTTAAGCCTTTGTCAATTGAAGGAGAGTGCTTTAAGTATATAAAGGCTGGTGTGTTTGATGGTCCACAGATTCGGCAAGTCGTTAAAGATGAACATTTCACTGAAACAATGACCGAACTTGAAAGGAATGTTTGGTTGGCTTTTAAAAATATTGTTAAATACTTTCTTAGAAATACACGAGCCCCGAATTACATCGAAATTGTTCAACAACTCTTGGAGAGCTTTAAAAAGCTTGGTTGCAACATAAGCATCAAACTGCATTTCTTACATAGTCATCTTGCTAATTTCCCAGAAAATCTTGGTGCTGTTAGTGATGAACAGGGTGAGCGATTCCACCAAGATCTAAAGGTTATGGAAGCGCGGTATCAAGGTAGATGGGATGTCAGTATGATGGCTGACTACTGTTGGAGCATCAAGCGAGAATGTCCACAAACTGAACACTCCAGGAAAAGATGTAAGAAGAAATTTTTACCATAATATCTTTTATTTATTTTTTGTATGAACATAATTTAACTTTTAATAAGATGTTAACCTCTGTATGAATAAATTATTCTAATCTATTTGGTCAGATCTCACCTTATTTCCTTTCGTATGTACACTTTTAAGGTAAAATGAGGGGTATGCTGTAGTTTAAGAACTTGACGTGATAGAGAAAAACTGTGAATATTTTTGAATTCAGAGATGAAAAATAAGTCAAAAAAACACAGATCCAAGTCAATAAAATTGCTGTTCCCCAGTGTTATCTGAACTACTCAGCTTTTACAAAAAACACAAAAATAATGTTGTCAGATACAAAAGACTTTTAGATCTTATAAATATAAATAAGATTCTTTTCATTAAATAACAAAATTAAAATCAAAGAAATTAAATAATAAAATCTTTGCACCGGCGGGTGCTCATGCTGACACGTAGCGACGGAATAACGAGACACTATTGGTCGGGTGAAGAATATGACTACTCGCTTCGATGTCAATATCAATGACTAATAGGAATAAAGTAAAAGATAAACAATATTGCGCGAACTTTAACTTCTAGGCGCGAAAAACAAATATGTCTCTTATAAATGACACTGGGGGAAAATAGATGTTCTTTGCTATAAAGCGTGGGTCGCAAAGCCTAAAATAAATTGTTCTTTGTAAGAGACACTGGGTCGGACGAGGATACCCAATCAATTCGTCGTAATTGAAGAGCTTAGTAGATGAACATGTTAAAAGACATTTAAACAAATGGAGATTTCCGGATAGAAGAACATATTATGGCTTGTTTTAAGTTATAAAACATTCATTGATTCTGCTAAGACTTCTACAAATACGGTTTTCAGTTAAACAAGTTATGTACACGGTTTTGTGCTGTTTCGTTAGTGAAAGAGTATTAAGGACATTTGACATCTTGTTCTACAAGAAATTTGTTGGCCTTGAAAGACATAGCATCATGAGTCCTTGAAGTCCTTGAGTAGCTTGAAAATTGTGTATTAATGTGTTCATTCTCAAAGAATATTTAAGGTGATTGGGCATGGATTTCCAGAAGTGAATCATTCGTTTCTTGATAGCGATCGAGACTTCGGAGGAATCGAAATAATTTAAAAAAACATGAGACCGTATTTCTTCTGGACCAGTACTGAGCAACTATACTGTATAGTCGCAGAAACCAAATGGTCACTGATATAACCCCTCACACGAAATTTCAAAGATCTCTGAAATAAACTCAAACTCTTCTTCTTTCAATGGTGCTACGGCTAGATAGTAAGTTTTGATCTCGTTTGACCTTTGCTTCCAATGCAATCTCCAATCGATCTGGCAACAGTGTTGGTTTTCCTTTTGGAGGGGTGGCAGAATAATATCTGATACATCTCCAGTACTAATATGAACTCCTTAGAGTCACTTGATGTTCCGAAGAAATTATATTGTCGAAGAATTGCAATACTTCCACAGACCTATGGAAACAGTGTTTTGTAAAGTGTCCAAGTTTCACTGTGGCTCTGCAGCCCCCTTATTCACCACACTTCTTCCTTTTCCCAAGATTAAAAAATTACATCAAAGCACACAATTTTGGGATATTGAAGAACATTGAAAAAGCCCCAACCGACCAGCTGAAGGCTATTCCAATATCTGAATTCCAGAAATGGCTTAGTACGTCTCATCTTCAAGTCCCTGTTTCTTCTTTATATTATGTAGTGATTGAAATTATTTGTACCTAACTTTGGAGTACAAAACTAAGGAGAAGGATCCTTATAGAACTTCTGTCGAGAACCTGGTACTTCAACCATAAAATATGTCCCCCTTGTTAACGCGAAAAAGGTGCTTCTTCCATCTCTCCAGATTAAGCTTGGACTAATGAAAAACTTTGTCAAAGCCTTTGTCTTTATCAAGGGTAGGAAATGGTTTCAAGTATCTTCAATTATTTCCTCAGTTAAGTGATGCAAAACTAAAAGAAGGCATATTTATTGAACCTCAAATAAGGAAGCTTAAAGGTTATTTCCGCTTTTGAGGAAAATGTAATGAAAAGGAATTGGCATCTTGGAAGGGTTTTGTAAGTGTAGCGATATGATTTATGTGCAGCAAGAAAAATGAAAACTATAAAAACCTCATAGAACTCTTGAACGCCTATGAAACTAAGTCGTCTCCTTTTTTCCCCACCACCGACCTCCCTGTAACAAAAAAACCTGTACGTGTTACAGTAATTAGCTTATCATTTCCGGATTTAGGATTACAAAATACATCATATACACCTATTTTTATCAATGTAATTTCAAAAAAGTTTATATTTGTTGACCTGTGTTATTAATGCTTCACATCCCTTGAGATTTTGTCCTCTTATTAATATTTATTTTTATTTTGCCCACGTTTAAGTTTAATGCGCAAGTACGGGCGGTAAATTATACAATTCTAATAATTTCTGTATTATTTAAAAACTTCTTTTGACTCAATACATTTTTGAAATTATTCGTAAAAGTTTTATTCACTCTGCAACCTCCTTATTGGCCAGATTTCTTTTTTTACCCAAGATTAAAAAATCACCTCAAAGCACACTATTTTGGGACATTGAAGAATATTGAAAATGCTTCAACCGACCAGCTGAAGGCTATTCCAATATCTGAATTACAGCGCTTCTGTGAAGAGTGAACTTCTATGAAGAGTGTGTGGTTTCCAAGGGCAACAGTTTAGAAGTAGACAATGTAATATTGTACTATCTATTGAATAATTAAATTATAAAAAATCAGTCTGATTACTCTAGCTGCACAGCTTGCATCAGGTTTGGTAGCAGGAATTGTTTTCCGAGTGCGAGTGCGAGTTTACCGGGGTCCACAGAAACTCAAGCTTATCAATGGTTCAAAAAGATCGTCTTCAATAAAACAATTGTTTTTATAGATCAGGTAAAATTGCTTGAGGTTTGGTATATTCGGCTGGAACATGTACAAGGATTGTTATGATCCTAATACACATTTCAAGAAAGTTGAGTTCAAAACCTCATTAGCCTATACCAATGGTCTCCAAACTTTCCAGCCTTAGGGCCATACTGATTACTCTAGTAAGTCCCAAGCGCCAGAATCGTTTCAATTTTCCTGCCATCATCTATACTTTCTAAACTAGTCGCCGAGTACGTGTCCTAAACGAGCATACGCTTGTGTGTATTGTTATGACCGTGAGACTTGACGAAATCTGATGGTCAAAAGCGGAAATAGGTATTGGTAGTGCCCTCTATCGCTAACAGATGGCGCTAGTAGTACTTTTAAAACCGCAGTAACAACTCAACATTCGTGAATAACCCCTTTGGTTCAAGAAAATTCTGATGTATTCCACTAACTTCGAGATGGCAGTAATTAGAGTATAAAAAGGCTAGTGGTGCAACCACGAGTCAGTCTGCCTAAGGAAGGTAAAGGAAGCGAAACTGTCTGTTGTGGAATAAAGTAGTGCTGTTTAAAAGACATCGTCCATACGTAACAGCATTTTGATTTGACTTGTTTTTGTGTGTGATTTACTAGTATGGAAAAGAAGCGAAAAATAGACAGCGCAGAATATTCAAAGATCAATGGCATTTTCAATATTTCATGATTGAGTCCACTAATAAGACGTTATGTTTGATGTGCAATGAAACCATAGCCGTTCTCAAACATTAAACGTCATTATGAAAGAAACATTTTCAAAATTACTCAAAATATGCAGGAAGTTTGCGGGCAGAAAAATTTGAAGCTTTGAAGAGAGGATTGAAATAACGACAATCTTTGTTTGCGAAAGTCAATACTGAACAAGAGGCTGCAACTCGTGCCAGCTTTCGTGTGGCTCTTGACATCGCAAAACGTGGAAAACCATTCACCGATGGAGAAATGATCAAAGAATGCGTAATTGCAGTAGCCGAAGAAATGTGCAGCGAAAAGATTAATTTATTTAAACCTGTCAGTTTACCAGCAAACACCGTGGCAATGAGAAGACATCGCAGAAAATATATAATCTGAACTGTCTGACAAAAATGGACATCTTTAGTGGTTTTCTCTGGCCTTGGATGAGTCAACGGATGTGTTAGATACTGCTCAGGTGTTGATTTTTATTCGAGGAGTAGATAAATGCTTTAAAGTGTATGAAGAAATTCTTGATATTGATAGTATTCACGGCATGACTACTGGGAAAGATAGTTTTAAGGGAGTTGAAGGTGCCATTAATAAAAAGAACCTTTGATGGAAAAACTTGAAATCTGTTAAAATGATGGAGGCAAAAACATATATGGTAAAAATAAAGGAGTGGTTGCACTTGTGTCAAAGGCTGTAGAAAATAATGGTGGTTCAAAACCATTAGTCTTACATTGCATGTAATGATTGTTGACGAATGACAGTCCTTGTGCAGAAAATGTTTGGATATGTCTGAAATTTTAAAACCAGTCATATCAGTTGTTAATTTCATCAGATCCACTGGGCAGAATCACCGACAGTTTCGCGAGTTTATTGAAGAAATTGGAGAAAATTACTTACTGTAACTTACTGTACTTACCATATCATACTGCCGTGCATTGGCTTAGGCCCGGTTCTACAATGGAAGTATATACATGGTATAAGCTACAGTTAGAATAAAGTTTGAAACGCCCCTTCTACAATCGCCGAACAAAGCTATTCTCGGTAGAAATTGATAGATTATAGTTATCTTCTTGAATTTGGCCGCATATACTCCGAATATAGTTATTCTTGCTTTCTATTAGCCAACTTCAGTTGTCAGTATTAATAAACATAACCTGTCCTTTCTTTATATTCCACAGTTTTATGAATTTTTAATTATAAAAGTGAAATAAATAATTGATATGGATCCCATAAATTTAAACATTTTTGATTCTGATGAAAGTGATTTTGAAGACGCAGTTTTAATTCGACGGCCAAAAGTATTTAAACATCGGTATGAAAAAACATAAATATATTATATAGTTATACGATTTTTAATGTAAAATGTATTATTTAGGCCCGATTATTTCGTGGAGCTTGACGACCTGGAGTGTTTTAAACGTTTCCGCTTACAAAAACGAACTTGTGCAATGTTGCTGAGTTTTATTGAAGATGAAATTAAATCTCCAACAGATCATAATCGTGCGATGAAACCAGCAACAAAATTGTTTTTGACATTGCGTTTTTTCGCTATGGGTAGTATGTTACTTGCAGCTGGAGATTTCGCAGGAGTAAGCAAAACATCTGCAAGTCGATTGTCATCAAGGTAACTTTAGCGATTGCATCATTATGTGGAAGGTATATCAAGTTCCCAGAAACAGAAGCAGATCGCCATAAGCTAAAAGAAGAGTTCTATGCTATTGCAAGGTTTCCTCATGTTATCGGTACTATCAACTGCACTCATGTTCGTATCATTTCACCTGGTGGAAATGAACCAGAAAGGTACCGTAACAAGAAGGGTTATTTTTCAAGGAATGTTCAAACAATATGTGATGCATGCCTAGGCATAATGGATATTGTTGCACGGTAGCCTGGATCAACTCATGAGCAAACCATCTACAGCAACAGCAGAATTAAAGGGAGGCTGGAGAACAATGTATTCCAGACATCAATAATCTTAGGTGATAATGGGTACAGCAATACCAACGTCCTAATAGTACCTTTACAACACCCAAAAATTCCAGCGGAAATCCGTTTTAATGAATCCCGTATCCACACAAGAAACTGTGGAGAAAGATGTTATGGAGTTTGGAAACGCAGGTTTCCTATTCTGGCTAATGGTATGCGTGTGTCATTGGAACATTCCAAGGCGATAATACTTGCAACTGCTATTCTGCACAATCTTGAAATAGATGAACACGAAGAAGAGCCACCAGTTGAACACGACTTACATAAGCTGCAAATCGAGCCTCCTATTTTTCAAAATCAAGATGTCCTGAAAACAACAGAATGCGAAGAACACTGATTTAAAACATTCAAATCTGATATAATTTAATATGAGTTAATTATGTTGTGTACTGAAAACAATGTATTGTTTGTTTTACTTTGTATTTTAGTATGTAATTTTGTCTCCCTATGCCTGTTTAGCTATGTAGCTATTTTGTTCGCTTAGAACAAATAAATACTTATCTATAAGGATTGTAAATTGGAAAATTTCTGAAATAAATTTATTTATCTAATTATGTTGTTGATAAACGTCAAAATAAAAGAAAAAAAGGAAGTACATTTTTTAATGTTTTATTTCAAGACTCGTGATAATATATCAATTTCTAAATTAAATAAAACCCCTTAATGCTAACTGTTTATTCGTTATCCACGATGCTAGCTAATTATGTAATATTCACATCTATTAATAAATGAAAATTATAAACATTGAATGCTGTGGGTTTGTCAGGCCGTACACTGTGATTGACAAATAAAATTAATTAAGATGGCTGTTACTTTCTTCTCTTATGAGTTAAGCATTCAATATTTTCATTTCCAAGTGATGTTTTTTCTTCCAAGAATTTTTCTTTCCTTTCTGATTCCTCCAGAAATGCCATTTGGAAATCAATGAACTCAATATTTTTCTGGCCAACTCTTCATACACTTTCCTACTGCGTCCTAGCTGCAACTTGGAAGAAACTGATGTGCTTTGATCTATGTAGGTGTTGCACTTACCTAATGTAGGTGCTGCATATATAACTGGTGTGATATATAACTGATGTGGATTCCATGAACTCCAGTTACAATTTGCCTTTAATTATTAATGACTTTTATTTTATTACAAATCTTTTTCATTTGAGTATACATACAAATTCTATATTGGCACTAGAAGATTCATCTGTAGTACCTCCAACTGTCTTATATTTTCTTCTACAAAGGCCTCAGTGATGGGGCTTGCAGTGTCTTTTGCAACTGGCAAATCTGTATGTACTATAAAATATATACACAAGACAAAATAACTGATTGAATAAAAACATATAAAATAACCCATACCAACATCAGAATAATACAATGCCGTTGCCCCAACAACAATCAAAGCCATCACCCTATTTCCAACACCATCTAACTTTATTTCTCTCATTGGGCCCCCACCTGTTTTGTACATATATTGTTTCTGTTCTGCATATTCCTTCTTTATTAATTTTTTTAACAAATCTCATTTGCTACGCAACATTTTGGCAGTTCTTCCTGTACAACAAACTGCATTGAACCTTCCTTCAATCAGTCTCCATTATATATCTTTGGTATTATTAGAAAGGGTGTCTGTTTTCTTGCACTCTGGAATAGAATAATGCGAGGATCACCGGTACTGTTACTATGTACGACAAGTTTATACGTACCGACAATTTCTTTAATTGCCTCAATCAAATCGACTAACAGAACAATTTTGTCAGTCGTGAAATTATTGCACAGTTTTTTCTCCATATTAATAAGATGAAATAATATTTTTATAAATCGAATAAAACAATCTTATACTTCGTTATCTATTACTTTTATTTTTAAATTGTGTGAGTTTACTTTCGTAAAACGATGTTACATTTTCAAACACTACAGTAAAACTAAGGTATTACAGCTGTTTATCCTATGTACCTAATTGTACACTTTTATTGTGGTTAATTTATTTACAATATTTTAAATAGTAGGGAATTCCGGGAATCTGTCTGATTATTTAATAGCTGTCTAAACGAATCTTTATTATATTTACAAAGTTCAATTTCTTCTAATTTGTTTAATTTTTTGCTTTTTGGCGCTGTACTGTAAATCGTACTACGAAACTATAGTCACACAAATTTAAAAATAGAAGTAATAGATAACAAAGCATAAAATTGTTTTATTCGATTTCAAAAATGAACTATCACAAAGTAACGGACAAATCAATC
Source organism: Cosmopolites sordidus (assembly GCA_031761425.1). Classification (NCBI taxonomy): domain Eukaryota; kingdom Metazoa; phylum Arthropoda; class Insecta; order Coleoptera; family Curculionidae; genus Cosmopolites; species Cosmopolites sordidus. Next base: position 165,836 of record JARFXV010000163.1, on the reverse strand, counting down.
AATAATATTTTTATATTTTCCAAATCGTTCACGTTAGGTTAGACTTATAAAATGCTATAATTTCCCACGCCTTCAACTGTCAACGATGGCGCAATTCCACCGACTATTTTAACATATTAGAACTACCTCGGCGTTATTTTAGGTATAACTAAAGGCGTTGTAGGCAACAGGTCAACACCAGATATACTGAGAATACTACCTGGTATAACATATTCAGAGTATAACTGTTCGCCGTTTATACTTGGTTTATACTTACATTGTAGAACCGGCCCTTAGTTGCGGAAAATTCCTTCAGCGCTTTTTAAACTTCAAGCAGAGATCGAAATTGTTTTTCAATGAAAAGCATCGCCGTCTTACCGAATTACAAAATAGCGAATGGCTGTGCAAGTTAGCATTCTATGTCGATTTGGCAAAACATATGAACGAACTGAATTTGAGATTGTAAATTGAAAACCAGCTTCTCCCTGGTTTATGCACTAACGGAGATGGCAGAAAATAATACTTTTTTAGTCACAATTACGTAAAAAATGTTTCACATGTTTTAAAACATGTGATATATTCAGCCACACTACTGAGACTGAGTTTCTCGTCGATTTTGCAATCGAAGCTTTGAGTGCTTTGAAGATAAATTTTGATATTTTTTGTTCCTCAGACTTCAATATTTTTTAAGTTTTTCAAAATCCTTTTGATACTGGCATTGAAACCCTAGCCCCAGAACTTCAAATGGAAATTATTGATTTACAGTGCAATGATATAATTAAGAACAAATATCAAAACTCATCTTTGTTGGAATTTTAAAAGGGTCCTACTGGTACAATTGATAATGTGCATACATTTGAAGTGACGATGATGACAAAAAGAATGTTTACAAATCTAAGTTAACCGATAAGCATCTTAATTCTGTTTTAATAATCGGTACAAGTAAAATTGGTCCACAACTACAAACTATTGTCAGTGTAAAATCACAATTATATAAATCTCATTAGTATTTTTTACAAGTGGACACCCCGCGGTTTCATTCGCGTTAATTTATTAACGCGATTTTCCTTTCCTAAAGGATTTTCAGGATAAAAATCATATGTGTGATTCAGGATATATACATTGTAAACATCGATATACATACGGTATACGATACTCTTTGCCCCAACATAACTACCGAGGCGAAACCGCGAGATGTTCACCAGTTTATAATTTAGTGGGATTCATTTCAATTATTCGTTAGTTATTATGCTTAAGTTAAATTTTCTGGGTATTATGTAAATTCTCACAACAACAATAAGCTATTAGCTGTCACGGGCCAGATTGATGACACTGGATGGCCGGATTTGGCCCGATGGCCGTAGTTTGGAGACCTTTGATCTATACCAACAAATATATTAATAACGCTTCTTAGCACAATTGACATTATTAACCGAAACACCTATTAAAAACTAAATTTTTCTAAAATAAAAAATATATTTCATATAAAATTAATATGCATTAAGTATATATTGTCCTTGCATTTTAAGCACTTTATATTAATGTAGCAAAATAATCGCATTAATTCAAGAAGTATATATTCATCATAATACCAGTATACAAATTTTAATTCATTTAATTCGAGATTGTAAGCATAAACTCATAAAAGCTCTTTAATATATTGAAATTCAGCCTCCTTTCAAAGCTTTCAAAATGTGAGGCGTTCTTTTTTGGTCTCCTGGCATTAATTTACTTAACGGACCTGAACTTGAAAATTACCCTTCAAAGCTTTGCTCTCTGAAATCCATCTGAATTAGCTGGTCGTTTATCTCGGTTTATTAAGCAATGGATTCAGAAACTTTAAGTATTTTCATGATCCAAAAGAAAAGTGAAAAGAAAGAAAATATTACATTATAGTAAATAAAATAAGGGTTTACCCTTAAAGTAATAGAAACAATTTCAACTAAAAAGTATTTAACTATTGTTATAATAATATATATATATATATATATATATATATATATATATATATATATATATATATATATATATATATATATATATATATATGTTCAGAAAGGCTTCATAATAATATAAAAAACAAAAAATACCAGAAAATCATATACTGGTATCATTTGATGTCGTCTCCTTATATACAAATATTCCCAATGAATTGGCAGCATTAAAGAAAAATGGAAAATGATTAAAACATTTAGAACCATCCCTGAAAATAAATTTATTGAAGCTACCAAAATATGTCTTGAAGCCACATTTTTTAAATATGATAAACAATTTTACTCCCAAATTTACGCCGTAGCAATGACCTCACCAATATCAGCCACTATTGCTAATCTAGTTATGGAATATGTTAAAACAAAAGTTATTAATACCCTCGATTTTAAGTTGTATTTTTATAAAAGATTTGTAGATGATTGTGTATTATGCATACCTAAAAATAAAATACAATGCAACTTAAACAAATTCAATACATTCCACAAAAAATTAAATTTTACTCACGAAAAAGAAAAAAAATAAAACAATAAATTTTTTAGATTTTAATATTACGTATGGTAAGGATGGCAACATCAAAACAATTGGTATACAAAACTTATATGATCTGGAAGATATCTCAATTTTAATTCTTATACGCCAAATAACTATCCAAACAAATTCTACGAACAAGTTATTAAAAACAGAATACCCCGAATATATAACAAATAAAGCTAAAAATGAAAATTACATACCAGAAATAAATAATAAAATAAAAAAGTTCTTAAACCATATATCAACATAGCAAAAATAGGCAATAATAACACTAAACAAATATTTACAAAACTAAAACCACAAACACCCAAAATGGAACAAACAAATTTAATTTGTAAAATCGATTACTTAAATTGCCCGAGTTCATATATTGGCCAAAATAAACAATATTTAAAAAATAGAATAAATGAACACAAAAAAGCATTAGAAATCTAGAAGCAAAGGTAACTGCTCTTTCAAAAGATGCCTTAGATAATGAACAACTTTAATTTTAATAACATAAAATTGTTAGATTTTAAAAAACAATATAAAAAAAGAAATATAAAGGAATTTATTTATATAAAAAAACAAAGTTATTAATTTCAGAAACGATACAGATAATTTAAGTTGTGTATATAATGACATTATTAAATAATAAATTTTCATTAATATTTTTTTTGCATCTAATACCTTTCATTACAAATGAAAAATTCAAAATTGTTATCATCAGCCCGTATCGATCAGCCCCCATCATCATCATCAGCCCGTATCGATCCACTGCAGGATGAAGGCCTCTTCAGCATGCTTCCAACCTTCACGGTCCTGGGCTTTCCTCTGCCACTCGGGTCCAATATACTTAACGATGTCATCAGTCCATCGTGCTTTCGGTCTTCTTCGCGGACGTTTGCGATCAAGCGGTATCCACTCCAGGATTGCCTTGGTCCATCTGTCGTCCCATCGCCTCGCTATATGGCCTGCCCATCTCCATTTCAACTGTTTTACTCTTCCAATGATGTCACAGACTTTTGTTTGTTCCCTGATCCATGCGCAGGACTTTCTGTCTCGTCTTGTAATGCCAAGCATACATCTTTCCATTCCCCTCTGTGCCAACCGAAGTTTTTGAATTGATTGCGATATGAGTGTCCAGGTTTCACTTCCGTATGTCATAACGGGTAGAACGCACTGATCGAATACTTTTCTTTTCAGGCAAAGTGGGAGTCTGCTCTTAAACACTATGTTGAGCCTACCAAATGCCTGCCAGCCACATTTAACACGCCGTTCCACCTCCCGGGCGGTATTCCCCTCCATGGAAATCCTCTGCCCAAGATATACAAAGCTGTCCACAATCTCTAAATCCCTTCCTAAAACTGAAATTCTTCTTCTATATATATATATATATATATATATATATATATATATATATATATATATATATATATATATATATATAATAAGGGTACCTATAAGTATCAATTATTAATAATATTTGCTTCAGGCAGTGTAAAAGTTACGCAATATTAGAACACGTGGTAAAATGACGGACAATCAACCAACTGAAGAATATTGATGTCATTGCATGCTGTTTCATTTTCGATCAGGTGTTAATGCAACGGTTGAAAAAAAGAAAATTTGTGATGTGATTTCTAATTTAGAAAATTTTCCAATGGTGATTTTGACTTATCTGATAGCGATCAAAGTGGACGACCTGTAGACTTTGATAATGACGCTTTAAAATCACTTGTGGAAACTGATCCCAAACTGAGTATCCAGGAAATAGCAAACACTCTTTAGGTTACTTGGCCAACAGTCCAAAAACATCTTCAAGAAATAGGGAAGGTTTACACGAAGGGTATATGGGTTCCACATCTATTGTTGGAGATAAATAAAGAACAACGGCGTACAATTTGCTCATCTCTTTTGTGCAGACAACAAAGTGATCCGTTTTTACGAAGAATTGTTGTTGGTGGCGAGAAATGGGTCTTGAACAACAACGACAAGCGCACCAAACAATGGCTTTCTCCAAGTTAACTCGCCGTATCCACTTCTACACCATACCAGTTTAAATAAGGTGTTACTATGCGTTTGAGGGGACTGTGGTGGCATAATTCATTTTGAACAATTTAAATCCGGAGAAACAGTTACGGTTGAATTGTATTGCCAACAATTGAATAGATTATGTAACGAATTATTGGTAAATCGGCCAGTTCTGGTCAACAGAAGAGGGGTAATATTACACCACGATAATGCCAGGCCGCATGCAGCAAAATTACCCCAAGAAAAAATAAGGCGAATAAACTGGGCACCAGCAAGATGGCAAAAGGTCTTAAATAACGACAGAGATTACATAATCGACTGAAAATAAAATTAAATGTAAATGACTGACAGATATGACTTTAATTTTAAAACTTGCAATGAACTTGAATATATTTTTTGTTATCAGTGATTCCTAATTATTTTTCTGCTATTAAGTTTTAAATTAAATTAAACATTTTCATTATAGTAATGTCTGAATGATTGTGGCGTGTTCATATATTTTTTTCCTTTATTTCAATATGGTTTCCGATTCTAAACAATACAATTAAACACATTTAAATATTTGAATACACAATCAGTACAATAAACAATCACACAGTAAACATTACCTATATATATATATATATATATATATATATATATATATATATATATATATATATATATATATATATATATATATATATATATATATATATATATATTTGGTAGTATGTCACTGTCATGAAAATCTATTGTTGTCAATGTAAGTATCGTTGACATATACAAAAAAATATATTTACTTTCACTCGTTACTTTATATATTTCAAATTAATATAATTTATTTTTTAGTTTAGTTTTAAAAACGGGGGGAGAGTACCATCCGAAACGTTAACGTTAAAAGTTTGTAAATTTTTTTATAACATTTTTATATCTTTAAAATTTTGTTCGTTAGGCAAATTTATTACAAAAAAGGATCACTGAGAAATTTGTCTCCATTTGGGTTTTTGTTTTTACCCAGTGATTCTTTCTTTAAATAAGAACAGGTATTTTTGATATTTTTTGAGGTTTAGATAGTGGCGAAAAACCCAAATAAAGGAAAAAAATCATTATAGTGTCCCAATAAGACTATCAGAAATTTAAAACGTAATAGTGACAATACAGTTTGAAATGAAAATTTCAATCATATACTGCTGTGTCAAGTAAAGGATTATCAAACTTGTACTATATATATTTTTTAAATGTCAGAGCTGCCATTTTTTTTCTTTTTTCTTATTTCTGCCTTTCTTATTTTCTGCCAAAATTAACATTTGTTTGACAATTAAAAAATATAATTACACAGCGTATACAAATTGTTATAATTTATTACAAAAATAATGAATCTATTCGGGCTACGTTCCGTGCATTAAGTGAAATTTATAATCGACCTGCATTCGTAAATTGCAGTAAAATCGACCTGCATTCGTAAATTAATTGAAAAATCCGAATCAAACAGTAATGTTTGTAATGTTAAAAATCTAACCCGTCAAAAACGTATTGCTGAAAACATCGGTACTGTGAACCGTTATTTCTTAAAGAATTATCTTCAAAGATAAAGATTATTTTTGCTTAAATAGTTTCGTAAATAAGTAAAATCGGCGCATTTGTAGTGAAGAAAACCTACATACTGTTCTTGAAACACTTTTACTTCCACAAAAATGAACAATTTGGTGTGTTGTAAGGTCTGGAGATGTAATTGGACCGTACTGATTTGAAAACGAAAATGAAAATGCAGTCACTGTCAATGGAGAACGCGAATACGACTCCATTTTTATAACATATATTACACCTCTGAAATGACACTAGACCTGGACACATTTACAACGCCATTTGTGTAATATTCAAGAATTAAAAAACCGCTCAATTTGAAAAACCTGTTACTAGTATATCTCTTACAGAGGACTGGTTCATGAAAAACACTGAAGAGATTTACCAGTAAATACTAAATTCCTTTTTTAAATTAATCGATGCGCGTTTCGCTAACCATGTTAGCATCATCGGGAGATGAGTCAATCTTGAATTCAACGTCGAGTCAAGTTGAGAAGTCTAAAAAAAAGTGATTTGATGTTTAGTAGTAAATCTTTTCGAATTTAATGTTTCACACCAAAGGTTTCGATAAAAGAACTGATCTATGTTTATTGTTTTATATTTTTCAGGTCATCATCTTGGTGGTATGGATCATGTGCATTCTTTACAGTTCACCCAAATTCTATTGGGGCAACACAGTAACAGTCACTACCGAGAATGGCAATGAAACAGTGTGCGTTTTGAACAGGCAAAAATTCAACTCCGAATTGTTTGATATAATCCATTTTATACTGCTCTACTTAATCCCATTGGCTATAATATCCGTAAGTTTTTACATAATAAAAAAATATATAATTTTTCATTTCTTGTTCGAAGAAAAATATCTCTGCAAATACGTTACTCCATTCATTTTTCTGCTATTATTGTACAACATTAAAACTACCTCCTTAAACAAATCATATTCAAACAGATTGTAACAAAATTTAAGAGTATTTTAATAAGTGTTTCGGTTAATAATGTCGATTTTACTAAGAGATGGAGTTACTAATACATTTCTTGGTACAGACGTAATGACGTTTATGTCGTTTTGGAGAGTAAACATATGACATTAAAAGCTAGTTCGTTATTAATTGTGATTGTACAAAAACATAGTTATTCGTGGCTTTGAATATATCAAATTATGTACCAGAAAAAGACTTTTTATGAAAAAAAAATCTTACGAGCGATGGTTTAAACGCTCTAAAAGTGGTGATTTTGATATAAAAGACAAGGAACGTCTGGGACAGCCAAAAAAGTTAGAAGATGCAGATTTGCAAGCATTATTGGATGAAAACTCAACTCATGCATTGAAACAATTGGCAGAAGCATTGATTGTTGCCCAATTCACCATTTCCGAACATCTACACGTATTGGGAAAATCCAGAAAGAAGGAAAATGGGTTCCATATGAAATGAAGAATGATATGAAAAGAAAACGAGTTGTGACAGGTTATGAAAAGTGGACCTATTTTGATAACCCAAAGCGCAAAATATCATGGGTAGATTTAGGCTATCATTCAACATCACAATCACTGTGCAATATACGTGAAAAGAGGGGTTTGCTCTGTATTTGGTGGGATAATAGAGGATCTGTATATCACAAACTGCTTAAGCCTAGTGAAACGATCACTACCGATCGATATGGACAACGATTGATAACATTAAACCCAGCAGTTAAGGAATAACAACCAGAATGCGCCTAAACACACGATAAAGTAATTTTCCAGCATAACAATACCCGGACCCATGTTGCAAAGTATGTAAAAAAAACGATTTGAAAAAAGTTTAATGAGACGTCTTACCCCACCAGCCGTATTCACCGGACTTCGGGCTACCACTTATTTTGATCGATGCAGCATGAACTTTCAGAACACTTACATTCTTACGAAGTAAGAATTTGGCTTGATGGATGGTTCGCCTCAAAGAACCAAAAGTTGTTTTGGCGCAGAATCCATTTTTTGACAGAAAGTTGGAAAAAAGTAATAGCTAACGTTGGCCAATACTTTGGTTATTAAGATAATTTATTTTGTTATGAAAATAAAACCTCAAATGCTGCAAAAAAATTGACATTATCAACTGAAACTCTTTTTAAGAAAAGTTGTATTTATATGTACGAAGGTAGAGAGAAATGTCGGATATTTGTTTAGACTTCTTTTAAGATGAATTTTAAGAGAAATGGTGCAAATAAGAAAAGCCGAAAAAAATTTAAAAATTAAATTAAAAAAGTAAAATTTTAAAAAATGCAATTCATGAATGAAAATCTGGAAATCAAAATGAAAATAAGGAAATCAAAAAATGTTGAATGAAATGACTGATATTGCTTTAAAATACTAATATAAGCCTAGACTAAAAAGTCAGATACAATTGAAATATTGTATTACTGATAAAAAATCAATATACTTTTAACGTAGTTTCTTATAAGCTCGATACACTTCGCAAAAAGAGTTTCCCACTTTTTATACCTTCCAAATTGTACGAATTACCAAACTATGCATAATACTCTTTTGTTTCGGCAATTCTTGTTCAAAACGCCAAATAAGTCGATGGGAGCCAAATCCGAAGATTAGTGTCGATGTGGTATTAATTCGTAACACAAATTAATCAATTTTGCTGTTATAAAGGCAGCCCGATGGGCGAATGCAATGTTGAAATAACACTTTGTTCTTAAACAAATGAAGACTTTTTTAACTCTAACAAAACTAAACGTCATATCAACTTGAAAATCACGCAATATTACTAGAAAAGGAAACTGCTTTTCAAAAATGCACATCACATTTGTGACTACAGCGCCATGTATCAGAAAATGAACTGACTTCTAACTCTATTTTCGTATATATTTAATATACACTATATTCCAATTTGCCCGATAACAAAATAAAACCTAAATTTGAAGAGAATTACGACTAAACATCAATTCACTTTTTTTTAACTTCTCGACGCACATTTCACTAACCATGTTAGCATCATTAGGAAATGATTCAATCTAATTCTAAAACTAAACTATGTTCTATTTATATGAGAACCCTACCTGACGAAGCGTGTAAAAATCATAAACCGTGAAGTTTAATAAGCCTTACATTAATTATTTAAAAGTTGACTGAACGGGATAGGTCCTTTATCTCTGTTCATGATTTTCTTACATTTTTCTATTTGAATGTTTTCATATGCATTCAAAGCCCTATTATTATTAACACTTTTAATTAGTCCTAAATTACTAATATCTATATTGTGGTCATGTTCGATTGCATGTTGGGCAACACAAGATTTTTCATTTTTCCCATATCTAAGGAGGGCAATATGTTCTTTATATATTGTCAATATGGATCTTTTTGTTTGCCCAATATACCTTCGATCACATCGATTTATACTTTGGATTACCTAGAACTTCTCTTAATTAATTATATGGTTTGTACACAACCTTAATATCCACTTTTTTCAAACTGTTATCTAGCCCTCTTGTTAACTGGGCATCAAATGGTATTACCATGAATTTATTTATGTTCTGATTCTTTTGAAAAGTCGAAGATTTTTTTAATAATTTTCTGAACTTATGTTTTCTAATTAATTTATCTACATTTCTTATTATAATTTCTTTATACATTATTATTATACATTTACCTTATTATACATTTCTTATTATAACCCTTCACTTCAGATATCTCCCTAATTAATTTTAATTCGTTGTTATAATTATCTTTATTTAAAGGAAAATTAATTAATCTATTTACCATAAAATTTAAAGCAGCCATCTTATTTTGGAAGCTATGATTTAAATCGTTAGGAATATATCTCGAAGTGGTGGTGTTTTTTCTAAAAATATTAAAATCTAACATATTTTTATTGTTTCTACTGACTAAAACATCCAGAAATGGTAAACTATCATTGTTTTCGAGTTCATGTGTGAATATTATATTTTGAGATTTGCTATTTAAGTTCTTAATAAAATCATCTAAGTTTTCATTTTTCGAATCAAAAATGGCAAAAACGTCATCCCCATATCTTAGCCATACCTTCGGAATGTAACTGAATTCATCTTTCGCCTGTGTTTCAAAATTACTCATGAATAAGTTTGCTAAGAACGGTGACAGAGGTTTGCCCATTGCCTTTTCTTCTTGTTGTTCGTAAAACCTGTTATGAAGCTGAAAACCATTTTGTTTCATACATAATCTTGTTAAGGAGATGTTCTCAGAAACAGTCTTGTTATAAAAACCGTTTAACTCAAGTAACTCCCTCAGGTATTTCAAAATATGTGGAAGCGAGACACTCGGAAACAACGATGAAACGTCAAGGGAAACCAAAACGTCACTTTCGTGTAGATGTGTGTTTTTTACTTTTTCTATGAATTTGGTTGAGTTTATCACAGAACAAGAAGGTAGTTGGTTCAGAAGATTTTCAAATTCCTTTGTTAACCACTTTGCCAAGTTGTATGTTGGAGAATCACTAGCTGATACAATTGGTCTCATTAATTTTCCTGGTTTATGCATTTTTGATAGAGCATACAATCTTGGTACTTTTGGTTTAGAAACATGTAGTTTTCAGAGAATGAGAAATAAGGCTGTTACAAGATTTCAATGTATCTGTGACTTCGTTAATCATTTTTGACAATGGATTCCTAGGTAATCATTTATAACGACCATCTTGAATTAATTGTTCAACGCATTCAAAGTAATCAGGTTTGTCCATTATTACAACCTTATTTCCCTTATCAGCTTTTATATAAAAACTATCTTTCTCTCGCAGACGTTTGACAATCTTAGAAATATTTGGCATTTTTTGACTTTTATTTGAAATATTTTTTGCAATTTTGCCTTTACGTGACTCTCTGACGAAAGCTTTGGAAGACTCCGGTAAGTGTTTAATATCAGTTTCAATACCATAATAAAATAATAAATAAAATATAATAATTCAATACATAATAAAACCTGAAATTGAAATTAAAATTCGCAAAGCTATTTGAGTATCCCGACACACGTTTCATTGGTCAGATTAACATCATCAGGAGATTATCAGTTTATTGTCTAATTATTTTCAAATAAAATCGCTGCTATACAGTTTAAAAATTATTTATTTAAACATTTAACTATCGTTATTGCAGCTGCTTTACACAAGGATCGCAATATGTTTATGGAACAGCTCCGAACAACTGAAACAACAACTGGACGCCTCTATCACCGTATCTCGGTACGAGTCAATTAAAATAAAACCTTCAAAAATATACAAATTAGATAAAAAGGTAATTATATTTTAAATCGGTCGCTTTATATTTGATAGTTATTATATTTTAGAGGTCAAACATAAGCGAAAGCAATCTGCAATCATCAACGAACAGCAAGCAAAATCCGAATCTAACCGAAAATGTTCTGAAAGCTCGTAGAGGTGTGATTAAAATGTTGATAATAATTGTCTGCGCCTTTGCGTTATGCAACCTCCCATTCCACGCAAGGAAAATGTGGCAGTATTGGTCACCTAACTATCAGGGGCATACGAATTTTAGCGCACTGCTGACACCTCTTACTTTTCTGTCTACTTACTTCAACTCAGGAGTGAATCCTTTACTGTATGCCTTTTTATCGAATAATTTCAGAAGGTAATATCAATTGCGTCAGTGGGTAATGTAGGAATTTCATTGAATCTTTATTTTTCAGAGGGATGAGGGAAATTATCTTGTGTACCAACAAAAAGTATTCTGTAAAAGCAATAAATGGTAATCATCATCGAACAAATATAAGAAGAACTCTACACAGCGATACGTCTAATAATGACCAAAACTTTTCACAAGACATTTGATGAATTATTTTCTACTGATTTTTATATTAATAATATTAATTATTCTGTAAATACATATCTTTAGAAGATTCATATGTAGGTATTTCAGTATTTTTGTGATTATTTGGAAAAAATAAAACGAAAAATTATTTTATATAAAATAAAAGTATTTATTAACAGCGTACATATAGAGACTTAATAACTAGCAAGTAAAAAAATAGTCAGGTACAAAAGAAACCATAGACGATATAGTCATTTCTCAAAAATGTTTTAAGAATTATAAATAGGTCGATATAGATATTATTCATATAAAAAAAATTATAAATAGAAAACGTGGAAAATGTTGAATTTTAGTCTGTGTTGTGTATGGCTGTATCTGGTCGTGGTGTGTCTGAAATATTCACTATCTGAACTTCAATCCCATTTCTAAAACAAAATATTAGAATAAACAACTAACAAAAGTGTTATACACATATTATGAAGTATGGTAATTAAACATGATTATGTTGTATTTAATGCTTGCTCAGCAGGCCTAAGTGCCGCACAGGTTGGCTGATTCATTTTCGCCATTTCTTTCTATCCTTCGCTTTCCTTCCAGTTGGTAATATTACTTCAGTGGCGGCTCGTGAGGGAGTGCGTTGGGGCGCCGCCCCTCCAGCATTTATCACAGTAAACAATTTTTTAGAGCAAAACACCATATTTTATTTCTGTTCAGTTTCTTTGCTTTAACTCATTTTAAGACATTATTAAAAATTAAAATCTCCAAATGTAGAAGAACGTCTGTCGACCACACCAATCACCACATCACCACACCATCACACCAAATAATGCGGATAAAAATTCCATCCTCTCGCCACAATTTTTACATCGTTGGTTGGACGTTTACCTCCAGCGACTCTACGCCACGTCATATTATCTCGTCTTTGGCGTTACATGTTTTGTTGATTACCAGAATTCGGGAGTTTAACGGCTTTCTAAAATATGCGATTTGGATGTAGGCTCCCTGCGACCGAGCGTATCGCTAATTAGTTCTAAACGCTGATTTGACGGGTATGGAGTGTTGGAAAAGTCTCGTGTCGCGTATTTCGTTCGCCTCGCGAATACTTGTTTTGATCTGGGATTTGCTACGTGTGTACACACTGAGTACTACTTTTTAAACAAAAATAATCAACTTTTAATTGCAAACATGAAGGTTCATCGACAAAAATATGTAGAATAACCCTTTTTTGTCATAAAACTTTGATACTTTTTTGAACTTTTCGAACTTAACATGAACTTTTTCGAATTTTCTGTATTGATTTGCAGTTACAATAAACTGTTTGAATGGTTTAATCTTCGGGAAATGGTAAGTAACTAATTATTCATTCCTTTATCTGCGCTAGAAGCAACAACCCATTATCCAACGTCCTTGTAAGTAGTAACAATACAAAATGTTATGTTTTCTTGGTCCACCTCCTATATAAGGTTCAAAAAATCTTCAGCAGCACATTTTCTTCTACGCCCTTCCACTTTAAAAACCCACGAGCCGCACTATATTACTTACTTAGATACTTACTTACTTGCTTACTTACTTACTCACTTAATCCTATGCTTTTATACTGTTAGGTTTCAGATTGTGGAGTTGTGATTCTCTTCTATACATCTCTCTCCATTTCTCCCTATCTTGTGTCAGTTCTTTAATTTCAACCCATATTATGCCCCTTTCTCCAGCCGCCTCTCTTATCCTATCGTTCCATTTTCTTGGCCTTCGTTTACAGTTCTTCCCTTGCACTCGCGCTTTGTACACTCTTTATGATACGGGTTTCCGGCATGCGACAGACATGTCCGAACCACCTTAGTTATCTTTCTGCTATTTTATTATTTATAGGTTCAATCTGTAGATTTTCTCTAATGATTTGGTTTCTGATTCTGTCTATTTTTGTTTTATTCTCTATTTTCCTTTGGAACTCATTTCCATTGGATTTATACATGTGTTATGTTTTTCTGTTAGAGTCCATGTCTCGCTGCTGTCGGGTTACCTTTTTAGTTACTGTTGTTTTTATCTATCTCAACATTTATTTCCTTCCAAGGAAAGTTTTCTTCATGATGTTAAACATTTTTTCATTTTTTTCCAGTCTATCGTTTAAGTCTCTTTTCATTCTTTCTTTGCTCTTGATTGTCGATCCCAGGTATTTGTAACCTTTTCACTTGTTCTATTAGCTTTCCATTTAATTGTATGTTATATTTCTTGTTTTCTTTGAATGGAACTTTTATGTTCATTTTTGAGACGTATTTTCCCGAAGAACAGAATACAAAAATTAACATTAATTTGTGGATTCAAAATCCTTTTGTACCCAACTTACAAAGGCCCGAAAGTATGACAAATGAGATTTATGAATCATTTTTAGAAATGTCACCAGACACCAGTATGGAGTCACTGTTCAAAACAATGCTCTGAATAAATTTTGGTGTAGGATCCGTGATGAATATTCACTTCTTGCCACAAAGGCCCTGAATGTTCTTCTCCCATTCCCAACAACTTACTTTTGCGAAACAGGATTCTCAACCTATGCAGGCTACAAAAACAAAATAACACAATAGACTGGATGCCTAGCCTGATATGAGACTGTTCTATCAAGTCTGATGTCAAACAATTGATGAAAAATAAAATACAGTTTCATACCTCCCATTAAATATTTGATTATTATGTAACATGACTATTAATAAAGAATACACATAATCCAGTTTTTGATTATTTTAGGGCTCCGTCAAATATTTCGCTTTTCCAAAGGGTTCCGTCGCCAAAAAAGTTTGAGAACCACTGCTGTAGACTATACCAGGTGTGTCGGTAATTACTTTTCGCTTTTTGTAACAGATTTCACTAGCCATAAGTATGAAATATGTTATGATTTGATACATATGTCATTTTATTTTACCGACATTAATCTCAAAACTACAGAAATTACGTTCTGCCAAAATAACAGGGTTATAGATTTATAATTTTTTGAAAATGTTGAGTTTTGTGCCTGAAAACGTTCATTACTTTTCTTGTTTCATCAAAAGAAAAAAGCCGCTGAAAGTCATCGTTTGCTGGTAGACACTTACGGTGAGCATGCTCTAACCATAAGAACATGTGAAACGTGGTTTCGGCAATATAAATGTGGTGATTTCAACGTTTCAAAACAAAGAACGTTCTGTTAGGCTGAAAACGTTTGAAGATGCGGAATTGCAGGAGTTATTGGATGAAGACCCAAAACAAACTCAAAACCTCAAAAACAATTGGCAGAAAAGTTGAATGTGAGCCGATTCGCAATTTGTGAATGATTACAAGCGATGGGAAAGGTCCAAAAGATGGGAAGATGGGTGCCACATGAATTGAATTACAGGCAATTAGAAAATCGAAAAATCGTCAGTGAAATGCTGCTTAAAAGATATGAAAGGAAGTAATTTCTGCATCGAATAGTAACGGGTGATGAAAAATGGATTTATTTCGAAAATTCCAAGCGAATAAAATAATGGTAATCATCTGGCGAAGCCGGCCCATCGACTGCAAGGCCAAATCGTTTTAGTCGCAAGACCATGCTCTGTGTCTGGTGGGACTAGGTTGGTGTCGTATATTATAAACTGTTAAAACCTGGAGAAACAGTTAATTCTGATCGGTATCGACAACAAATGATCAATTTGAACTGTCCATTGATCGAAAAACGTCCACAATACGCTCAAAGACATGATAAGGTGATATTGCAGCGTTACAACGCGCGGTCTCATACAGCAAAACCAGTCAAAGAAGTGTTGAAAGCACTTGGGTGAGAAGTTTTATCGCACCCGCCGTACTCTCCAGATCTGGCTCCATCCGACTACCACCTTTTCGCATCGATGGGGCACGCCCAATTTCGAAAAAGATAAAAAATGGCTCGATGAATGGTTTAGCTCAAAGCAGAAACTGTTCTTTTAGAATGCCATCCATAAATTGCTTGAGAGATGGACAAAATGTATAGAATCAGATGGCCAATACTTTGAATAAATATATTTTAACCATCCATTGTAAATAACGCGTTTTCTTTAGCGAAAAAACCGGACAGGAATTACCGACACACTTGGTACATGAAATGTATTGCAGAAAGAAATCTAATACAATAAAAGACAATAATTTAAATGCAGTCCAAATAAGAAAATATAAATAATTAGAGAATTTAGACTAACATAACTAAATTTTAATGCGATTCCACGATTTATAGATAGATATAAATAATATGTATGTCTAAAAATCACCTTTGAACTTGCTGGGTAAGAGAAGTATCGTTTTCAATAACAGTCACACTAGTGGAACCATCCTTTTTCTCCGTAATATCACATAAACTAAAAAGTACGACATCAAACACATTCTTAAATACAAAAATATTGAATGTCTTCTCTCTTACTCAATTTCTTTCTCCTCTGGAGACTCTAGAGGTTGGTTGCAACAAGTCACCCAACTTTGTCTACTTCTAAAATAAGAATATTTAAAGAAAATTGTTCATGATTACATCAAATTTGTTGTTTAAATATTTCATTTACTATTTATACATACGTGGAGTTGTTAGCATCATCGGTTCCAGTATTGGATATAAGGGTAAACTGTCTGCAACGAGTGTAGTTATAACTTCTCAAAGAAAAACGTAGAAAATTGTTGTTCCTAATGGCAGTTTGTACCTGAAAATAAGACGAAATAGCAGAATCGCTCTGATACCTGCTAAAATATTCTAGAACTAACACCTGTAGAAAATGATATTATTTATTGATTAAGAGTTATTGCAATAAGAATTTTTTTCTTTGTCATAAAAAGAAAAATCAATCGAACATTACGAACCTGCGTTTTTACAGCATCTCCCCTTTTAAAGGATATACATACAGGGTGATTCACGATGGATGGAACATTAAACGTTTATGGAGAACTACTCGGGGTAATGATTTTAAATTTTGGCTACAAAATGAATGTGAACTCTCTATTTAATATATTTTTTGCACTGCAGAGTTGCCAGATCTACTCGAAACTGATTCCAACCTTGTTTTTTTTTACATATTTCTAGATTCCGTAAAGAATTTTGAATCTTTTTATGTAACATACACTATATCTATCTTGAACCGTTCCGGAAATATAAAATATTTTGTAAGAAATTTGGTAACAAACATTTATCGCGTACAGGGTGTTTACAAAATAGTGACCTTTTGATACAACTTAAAAATTCCTGTTATGTAGGAATTTTAAATGGAACACCCTATATTTTATAGTGGAGTTCAAAAGAGCAAAAAATTCTGTATCTAAAAGTTTTAAGTGATGATATGCCTATTTTTAACGGTTTTCGAGTTATAAACACAATAATGCAATTAAAGCAAAGATAACGGTTTATTTTATTTTAGTAAATAATAACACATAATTAATATTAGAAAGTATTTTATCTAAAAATCCATTTTTATAGGAAATGTTCGAAACGCTGACCATTTACCTCCAAACACTTCAACATTCTAATATGACACCTTCTGTCACGGCTTTTCTTATCTCAATAGGACCTAAGATTGCGAATGCTTAATTCACCCGAAGTTCTAATTCCTCTCTAATGTTTACTGGCATTTGGTAGATAATATTATTCTGAACTCCATAGATAGAAATCAAGGGGAGTTAAATCGAATGATCACGGCAGTCAATTCCATGTGCCCAAACGTCTTAGCCACCTGTCTTGGAATACTTTATAGAGTTGCCTACTTGCTTCTTCTTTAGTGTGCCGGAGCACCATTAAGCCAGCACCAGCTGCTTCGATACAGTGCCAGTACTATTTAGATACTATCGTGAAATTAACTGTTCATCGTTCAGTTTGTTCGTTGAACTGTTTGTTTGTAAGTAAAGTATAAAATTTGTTTGTCCATAATTAAACAAAAAAAAATTAAAACTAAATGTTCTTGGTATACGGAATCGCTGGTAAATTGAAAATTTTTATTGGTCTAGTAGTGACAATACCGTCTGTTAAAACTCGTTCTCGAAAATTTGGACTAATAAACTAATACATTTTCAGAAAATTCCACTTTTTGAGGGCAGTCCTCTGGCTTAAGAAACTGAGTTATAAAAAATTTTGTACCGTGTTTTTACAGTATTCTTTGTATTGAGCAGAATGTTATATGCAGGTGGTATTCAGCTCTTCTAATAGAAGATTGTGGATACGCATGGAAATAAGCTAGAATGTTAATCTTGCTTCCCCATCAGATACTGCTCGCTTGGTTAAATTCAGGTGTGCCGTCGAAAAAATAAAATTTATAAAATTTGTTTGAATCCGCCTAAATTTTCTTTTATCCATTCGTGCTAAATTAGGATACATTGTGTTAATTTGTCAGGTGCGGTCAATAATTTTGTCACACTATCCATATAAAATAAATTTCATCATTACTGCATTCGAATAGTTAATCCTTTTTATTCTTTACTGAGACAATTACTTACTTAAATATACTAATTATGAATTATCAAACTAATAATATCAAATACATATATTTTCCTAATATTTGTTTAGATGTAATGTCACCCTAGCCAGCCGTGGCTCATTACTAAAATAATCTATTATCTTTGCATTCATTGCATTGTTTTGGTTATTTACTTATAAATCGCAAACCGCTAGAAATACATATATCATCACTTAAAACTTTTAGATACAAAATGTATTGCTCCTTTGTGCTCCACTGTAAAATACAGGATGTTCCATTTGAAATTCCTACATAACATGAATTCTTAAGTTTTATTAAATGCGCACTATTTTGTAAACACCCTGTATGCGATAAATTAATTATCATGTCATATTGTCATAAAGCAACCTATCAAGAAACTGTATTCAAAAATTCAAATATCTAGCTATGCTAGTTGTAAAAATAAATATTTTTGTATTCAGGGATGTTTCTTTTCAAATTTCTTAAAAAATATGTTTTATATCCGAAATGGCTTAAAATACGTATAGCATATGCGCTATAAAAAAGTTTCAATATACTTCATAGAATCTAAAAATGTAATATCATACAGGGTATTCCATTTAAAAACACAAAGTTGGTATATTTGGCAACACCGCAGCACAGAAAATATTTTAAATGGAGAGCTCATGTTTATTTACATAAGTGTCTAAAATTTCAAATCTTTACTGTAAGTAGTTCTACTAAAACGTCTAATGTACCAGTCACCGTGAATCACCCTATATATATATATATATATATATATATATATATATATATATATATATATATATATATATATATATATATATATATATATATATATATCTATGACTTCTTACTAGAATAATCTAGAATATACGGGTAACGTATGCTTTCCCGGACAAACGTTTTAATAAACATTGACAAAACAAAACGAATACCCTGTAAAAGATTTCGACTACTTTACCTATCTTGGAGGAACTATTACAAAGAAACTTATGTACGTAATAGGATACAAAAAAACACATTAAGATTGCAATTTACTTGGCTTCGGGCAAAATTTACCGAAATAACCTACTGCATCGTTTCTCAATCTGGGGGTCGCGTTCAGGAATATGGGGGTCACAATGTGTTCAAAAAATAAGACCCGTATACCAAACATCCTTTTATTAAAGTATTTTTAATTTAAAAACATGTGTTAGAAAATTAAATATTATAGTGATCTTCAAGATATATCGTTGACCGAATGGTTGCAATAAACTGTTAACAACCCCTGTCGTAACAAAACCTGGCAAAGTTGCAAAAAACGTAAACACTGTCGTAACAAAAAAACAACTAATAAAATAATAGGTAAATAGATAAAATATATTAGATATCTGATTTAGCAGTTTCGAAATATTTTAGTTTAGTTCGCTTTATTTTCTTAAACAGTGCAGTTCTAAGATTTCGATCGTATTTTTATTATTCCAAATGTGCTAAAAATGTGGTTTCTTGGCAAGATAATGACAATTGTGCCTCCGGTAGTGTTAATTTAAAAAAAAAACATTTATCGTCTGATGCTAAGCAAATTGTTAAAAATATGTATGTTTCTTTATTGAACAGGGGGCTTAATGTAAATGCAGCCGCAGCAGAAACGTCTTCATTAACGAAAACACTGTTGTTTACAGTTAAAGATATTGTGATGAAGCCAATTAACGCCAAACAAGTTCGTAGTGATTCTGGTAAACGCAAATCTGTTGACGAAAGCGATAAAGACTTAATAATGAGGAGCAAACTGTGCCTCCATTGCATTCATTGCAACAGCAACTAAGGACAGATGAAACCAATATTCTTCGCAGCAGAACTAGCCTCCGGAGAATATTATCTCTAATTGGTTTTGCATATCGGACCATTAAACAAAGACAAATATTAATGGAATCACAACGATAGCGACGATGGCGGTTTGACTACTTAAACTCTATAAAAAAATACAGATTAGAAAAATCGTTCCATCTTGATGAAACATGGTTCGATACACATGAGACGCCAGCAAAAGGATGGGTAGGTACATCAAGAAAATACCAAACCAAAGCCCCAGTAAACAAGGGAAAAAGAATTACAATTTTACATGCTGGTTCCGAGGATGGATGGATTCCAAATTGTTTACGGTTGTCCTCCAAAAATATTAAACATTCATCTTTGGACTACCATGGCGACACCACAGGAGAACTTTTTGAAGATTGGTTTATAAACAGCCTTTTGCCCAATGTGCCTAAGAAAAGCGTAATTGTAATGGACAATGCTAGTTATCATAACCGCCAAAAAAATTAATTTCCTAATGCAAATAATACTGAATTGGAAATTTGGAACTATATGTTAAAAAACGATATATACGTCGAAAATACACTTTTTACTAATAACACCATTTACACCATAATACATCATTTACACCATAATACACCATTTACTAATAATAAAGAACCACTTATGTAGATCACAGTGACAGTGAGAATGAAACCGAATTAAATGTATATTTAAATTTAAGTTATAATTTGTATTGTATTAATAGATAAATATGTTTATTATTATTGTATTAAAATAAAATTCATTAAATTAAAATTCTAATAAATTCGAAATACACAAATCAATAAACAATGTTCTTAGTCTTTCAAGAAACTAGGAATATTTTTACTGAAATTTATTGGGGCAATTAATATTTTGCTGAAAGGCAACGAAATATCTTGAACCGGACTATACCAGGTAATAACAATATAATCAAATAAACTTAAATAAAGTAATAACCAAAGTTGTTTGAAATAACACTTTAAAGCGACTCTTGGTTTTGTTTTCACTTAAAAGTTTTTCTGTACGTTGATCATCAATACTAGCATTCATAAGCAAATTATTTTCCAGTGATTATAGTCGATTTCTATATTTAGTTTTTAAAACCATCATAGACGAGAAGCTTTTTTCGCATAGATATAAAGTAGCGAAAGGGATCAATGTTTACAAAGCTTCCGTATTCATACCGTCGTGTAAGCCAATTCGTATATTTAAAGTAAAAAACAATCACACAGCACATTTTTTTCTTATCGATTAACGCTTTCTTACCTCTCCATTCAAGAAGCAGTATAATACCGCAACGAAAAATCCTTGAAACGTATTCAGAAAATACGTCATGAAAGACCACAATCCGAATTTCCAAGCGGCATTAAAATGATAATCGACCAGGAATAGGATGTGCGCTGATCCCATCAAAGGTAAGAGAAGAATGGTGGCCCTGACCGTCTTTCTGTAACACATAAGAAAATGGAAAAAGCTTAGTCTTAATTATTTCACATATCGATCCAGTTTTCGACCTCGAAGTTGTGTGATGTATAGAGATGGATTATATATCATTTTAATGAACGAGGCCGGTATATGTCTTTATTAAGTTCTTGAGCAGATTGAATTAATTATTTTGAATGAGTACAATCTTCCAAGACTTTCATTTTGCGTATAACTATAAATAGATATAGACGTTATATATATATATATATATATATATATATATATATATATATATATATATATATATATATATATATATATAGCGTAGTGGGGCCGTGGAGAGAGATATTTGAAAAACAGAATTTTTTTCATCCGTACTTCCACGTACCTCTGCTCGTTTCAAATCAGTCGCCGTCACCATGCCGAGACAAGTACCTCCCAGGACCGGTTTCTGGCCTCACAGCCGTCATCAGCTGGGCTCGAGCTCAACGCAGGGAGACAACTGAAATGAAACGAACAGAGCAAGACCAAGTCAACTGGTCATATCGATGGCGGGTCGCAATCTCAATGAAACTCGCGCCATCCTACAGTGAATGTTCGCCGCAGTCAAAAACTACGCGACACATTCTTCCCACAACCTTGGATGTAGGTATAAGGTTTGCTCAAAAGATAGCGTAGTGGGGCCGTGGAGAGAGATATTTGAAAAACAGAAATTTTTCATCCGTACTTTCACGTACCTCTGCTCGTTTCAAATCAGTAGCCGTCACCATGCCGAAACAAGTACCTCCCAGGACCGGTTTCTGGCCTCACAGCCGTCATCAGCTGGGCTCGAGCTCAACGCAGGGAGACAGCTGAAACGAAATGAACAGAGCAAGACCAAGTCAACTGGTCATATCGATGGCGGGTCGCAATCTATGGTGCAATAAGCATAGTGACGGCGACTGATTTGAAACGAGCAGAGGTACGTGGAAGTACGGATGAAAAATTTCTGTTTTTCATATATATATATATATATATATATATATATATATATATATATATATATATATATATATATATATATATATATATATATATATTTGTTTTTTGGGAATTTCGGTTAATTATTTATAAATTATTATTTATTATTATTTTAAAGTAAAGTTGTAGGGTTAGAGGTGTATCAACAACTGAGAAGGCTATTTAGCGAATGGACCTACAGCTTAACGTGGGTTCGGAACCACGGTCATCAGCCCCTCGATCTATCAACCCTTGGTTTTGTGCTTAACCGAAAGTATCTCGAGAAGCCTACCGACTGGTGAGTTGACCAACGTAGAAATCCTCTCAGAAGGCATCCGGCCTTATCCAGCCTGGGTGATTCCTGGTCAGATTTTACAAGTTTACATACTCTTATCTAGAAACATTTACAAGAATTTTAGAAAAACTTTTTTTACCTAGTACGGAAATTTGCCTAACTACCCTATCGTTTCGGTTTATATATAAATCATCTTCAGAAAAATTCTACAATATGTACAATATATACAAACAATACAAATTCATATTCAAAAACTTACCAACTATATCTTATTAAAAAATTAATTTTCTAAATTTTTATAAATGGAATATGAGATTCTATCTAATTTACAGTTGTCACATTTTTGAAAATGACATATTTTGCAAATTTGTTACTTTTATATATATTTTTTTTAACCTAACAATTCTGAATTTTTCACTTTTAATGGTATTAGATGCAAAAAAATTTACTAATAACAATTTTATTATTTAATAATGTCATTATATACACCATTTAAATTATCTTTATCATTTCTGAAATCAATGGATAAAAACGGTCAGAAAAATATATATAATATATATTTGTATAAATATACAGGGTGTTTGGGGCACCGTTTGCCGAATTAAAATAGGTGAGGTCTTTTGCTATCTCCTCAGCCTCCGTAAAGCTTTATTGGGTCCTCCGCTTTTTTATATTAATTTTTAAATTATATTAATTTAATTAAATTATTAATTAATTAAATAAATTATATTAATTTTATATTAATTTTTAAATTTTTTGAAAAATTCCAAAAGTCAGCATTGAAACTTGAATTTTAAAAGAAGTTAATGGTATATCCTCCAAATTATTTCTTTATTGTAATGTGTAATGTTGAAGGGTTCTATGAAAATCAAAATTACACGCAAGCTTTATTTTCTTTATGGACTTAAAACTTTTATGGACCCAAATAAAATAAAGCAGAGTAACACGTTGTATACGCTCATCATGGACCCAAAAACGTACAGTTGATGGCAGAAAACATTCTCAAACGGTACGGCCTTGATATAAGTCGCCATTACCTTCATTGTCGGTGTCGATCCAAAAAATAATAGGAAAATGTTAAAAATAATGTTTGTTTTTCAGCTCTTTAGGCTGTTTGTCGAAAATTTGTTTATATGTCGGTGCCCTAAAGAGTCTGAACATCGAGAGACAAAACCGATTGAAGGGATGGGTGGGGCTCGTTCCCAGTCAAGCAATCAACAAAAATGTTCATTTAGGCGGAGACACAAGTTGTGTGTTCTTTGTGAGATTGTGAAACCCAACGGTTGAATGTATGATGACACTTAGCTACTGTTATCTCATTGGACGCCATCCAAGCAAATCTAAAATTACATATACACGCCATCCGACAGGAAGTCGACGAAAACATGGGTTGCTGGCTGTGAATGGGATCTCCCTATTCTTGATGGTATGGTATATGTCGATGCCCTGAAGAGTCTCAACATCGAGAGGCGAAACATATGCCATACAGTTGAAGGGATGGGTGGGGCTCGTTCCTGGTCAAGCAACCAGCAAAAATGCTTATTTAGGAGGCGACGCAGGTTGTGTGTTCCTCATGAGATTGGGGAACCCAACGGTTGGATGTATGATGACACTTAACTATTGTTCTCTCATTCGAGGGACGCAGTCCAAGAAAATGTATCCAACACTACACACACACACACACACACACACACATATTATATAAATTTCTAACTCACCTGACTTGTTCTAGCTCACTGGATCTTGATTGACGTAACTTAACAACTAAGACTCTTATAATGCTCAATATGAATAACAAATTAATCTAGAAAAAAAATCGATATTAATTTCAAACAAAAATATCAATTTCCCAGTTTATTAACATCAGAAAATAGGTCTATAAGAAGATTAAAATAATGAGTATATATAATAATGAGTATAAAATATTAAATAATAAATATTAAATTCTTTTTAAAAATTATTCCTGGAAAATTACCCCAGATTCAAATATTTTATAAAATAAAGTATTAAAAAAATTAGTTATTTAAAAGCTTAAAACGTTATTTAAAGCACTTATTATTTAAACTGTTGAATACGCATCTGTATATATGTATATTCGCGAGGTAAGTTTCGAAATGTACGGTACAACATCAAACGATTCTTATGTTTGATAAAATTTTGTTGAAGCACTTGGTTTTTAAGGCAAATACCAGCTATATGCAATGTGATGATGGGAACAGGCTTTTATTACTTTCTGCTGTTTATCTGTACTGACTTATTTCATAATTTTATTTAGGTTACATCGTGCCTTTGTAAGATACTTAATAGAGATACTTAAAGGTTATATGAGAAAAAGTGCCCTCTTGCTTCGCATGTCTGCTAGTTTTAAACGTATAGAGTGAACGAGTAGTATAGAGTTAAATCAATTATCAATTTAAAGTAAAAAAGAAGAAGCTCAAAATCATCAGAAACATCTTCGAAAAATGTAAAGAATGCAAAATTAAATATAGTAGGGAATAACTGGTCAACTCTAAAAATTGTAGAGAAAGAAGAATCAGCGAATAGCAATGTCTTTACTGAAAAAAAAATCTGTTTATAGGTTAATCGCTAAAAAAAAGATATTTTAAAGATCCATCATTTGATGAAGTCCTTATGTATTTTCTATTCTGCTTTTGAGTCCATGACTGATTTAAATTGAAAACGGAAGATCAATCGATAGTTGATAGGTGAGTTCAAAGGGTGTTCCAATAAGAACTCCGGTTTTGACTTTTAAATAAAACATATACATGTGTGGCATACATTTGAAACATTTATTGAATAATGAAGTACACATCATGAGGTTATAAATGGAATAAGACATCGGACAAACGACCGCCTTGGCTTTGCTGGCATAGACGTGCTCTTTTCATTAAATATTCAAGGACTGTTGCGCATAAATTTTGCGGTATTTCAGTGATACAGCGTTGAATTTCATCTTTCAGGCTTCAATCGTTGTGGGTTTGTTCACATAAAATTGTGACTTTAAAAAACCCTAAAGAAAAAAGTCCAATGGCGTTAAATCGTATGATCTGGGCGGCGAATGCGGATCTCCAAAACAAGAAATAACTCGACTAGGGAATGAATCGTGCAGTAATTCAACAGTTTCTCTGGCTGTATGGCATGTTGCACCGTCCTGTTGAAACTACATGCTGTTGAGGTCCATATTTTGCAATTTTAGCACAAAAAAGTTAGTTAACATTTCACGATAATGAACACCATTCACGGTTAATGCTTGACCAACTGCATTTGCGAAAAAAAATGGCCCGATGATGCTTCCAGCCAAAAATGCACACCAAACAGTCACTCTTTTTGAATGCATCTATTTCTCAACAATCACCCGTGGATTTTCGGAACCCCAAATGCGACAATTTTGTCGATTAACGAGCCATCAAGATGAAAATGGGCCTCCTCACTGAAGATGATTTTTGTTGAAAAATCACTATCCAATTATCGTTGTTCCAAAATCCAATCAATAAACGCTCTTCGTTGCCCATGGTGTTCCGGCTTTAGCTCTCGAGTCAATTGAATTTTGTACGCATACAGTTTCAAATCTTTTGTTAAAATTCGATGCATAGTGGTTGTGGAGCTCTATGCTGAATTGATGTGGTTGGGTTTTCCTCAACATTTGCACGCACTGCTGCGATATTTTCAGTCGAGCGAAAATGACGAACGCGCGTTTCTGTTTTCACGTCATTAACAGACCCAGTTTGCTCGATTTTTGGCCTATAATTGTACGCATTTTGCGAACTATGGCTGCAAAACTTTCACCTCTTTGATACTAATTTTTCACAATGAGAATTCGTTGTTGTGTATTGTAGCGCTCCATTTTACTTAACCTCTTGATGTCTACTAACGAACGGCTATTTTTTTAAATGTCAAATCATGACACTACAGATGGCGCGCAATTCAAAACCGGCGTTCTTATTGGAACACTCTTTAGTATCCTAACCATCAGAAAAATCCTGAATTGTATTTGTTATAAATACAGGGTGTGCGTTAATGAATGGTACATATTAAAACTACAGATTTTTAGGGTAAAAATATTGCGATTTAACTCAACTTACCTTAGTCCAAAAATTAATAGTAACCAAGGTACAGGTTGGTAATTGAGTGATTGTTAATATTTAATATTATGAGTATTTAAATAGTTAAAATAGTTTAAAATAATAATAATAATAATAATTTTAATACACTATAGTAAAATAGTTTTTAATAGATTTTCACTTAAATCAAGAACAAAATTCCCAAACGTATCTATGACGACTACAGCCGGATTTAAAGATTTTCAAAAATCTCTACGACAAACTGGGTGAAACAGGTTGTTTACATACAAAACGAGATTCCGCAGGTCATCCGAAGATTCTAATCACCGACCAGGAAGAAGAAATTGTGGTTCGCGTAACCGAAAACCCTGAAGTAAGCACAAAACGAATTGCTCTCGGAGTTGTGGTAGGCAAGTCCAGCATATACAAATTTTTTCACGAGGAGGGACTGTATCCTACTACTACTTCTTGCCTGTGTGTCAAGTTAACCCTGAGGCCCTTATTTTTGTTCTCTTGTTATTCGATTGCAACTGTTTCGCGTCAGTCGCAATCTAGGTTTTTTATGCGCCGTCCTTTTGGCGCGGTTAATACCATACGGTACTGGTCGAGATTAATCGACCGAAGTGAAAAGTGGTTACAGCTCCGGAAACGACCCGCAAGGATCGAATCCGGTGGAAGTTTATTCGTAGATTGGTTGGTTGATTCGCTGGTCATTGACGCTGGATTCCTTGAATGAACTGGTGTACTGTTCGGTTCTTATTCGTGTCTGTGGTGGCGTATTCTTTTTTATTTTCTTGATGTTATTCTTTTTTGTTTTCTTGATGTTATTCTCTTTTTGTTTTGTTGATGTTATACCGGTGTTAGTGGTGTTGTTCTGATGTTATTGGTAGCACGGAATGGAAGGACTAGATGTTGCTGCCAGTCCCAGTGCATCGTATCTTCACCGTCTTCGGGGCTGAGTGTTATTCACTTGGTTATGTTTGAGGCCGCCGCGCTTCTGCGTGACGACTTCGAGGGTGCCCGCTCCCTACTTCAGTTCGGAATTCCGCTGCTAGAACAGTCAACAGCCATGTCCACCCTATGTCCAGCCACAGAGTCCACCCTATGCTTACAGTATTACACTGTTTATTCTTGGTTAGCGAGTCCGGGCAAGAAGGATTTGGTGTTGCTGCCGGTCCCGGTGCTTCGTTCTTCACCAACTTCGGGGCTAAGACTTATTCACTTGGTTAGGTTTGAAGTGTCGCTTGGCGGAAGCGACACTTCGGGGTTGTCCGCTCCCTTGGCCAGTTCTGTACGTCGGCGACCGAAACTGCCAACCGACACTGTTATCTGGCCCCATGGTGACCAGACAAAACACGTCCGGTCACCTCAGAGTCTCGCTCCGTGGGGACTGTATCCGTTTCACTTCATACCTATACATAATCTACTGGAAGCTGATTTGCCAGCCAGAGTGAAATTTGCTCGATTCTGTCGTACCCAAAATGTAAACCACTTATTTAAAAAAAATATTGTTTACAGACGAAGCAAGGTTTACAGATAGAGGTGTATTCTATTTTAGAAATAAACATGCTTGAGATTTAGAAAATCGACAGTCATAGTAGTATCCGAACGTCATTTCCAACACTAATTTTAAATTAACGTTTGATGTGTTCTTATTGGTGGTTATGTAATGATTATGGTGATTATGTAATAACCCAATGGTCCATTTGAATTGCCACCTAATTTAAACGGCGAACTATATCTTAGTCATCAATCAAGTTATCAAATATTTAGATAATATTCATCTAGAACTAAGACAAAAAAAGGGAAAGTAAACACAAATGTTATGTTTCAAAAGCGCAATTTAAAACTGTGCAATGAACAATTTAAACGCAGATATCTAGAAAATGGTAACGCGGAGCAACATTTGCAAGGTATACCTTTTTTACGTAAAAAGGGTGGACAAAATAATATTTTCATTAAAAATGCAACTACACTAAGGTACGAAAAAGTTGTGACGTAGAAAAGTGTCACAAACAGCAGCCTCTACAATTTATATAACAATTTTCGAGAAAATTAAATATCTTATCTACCCCCATCACAACCCCCCCCCCCCCCCCCCACCAAATTTCGTCCTAGGAAAATACTGTTTAAGAAATTTTTTGACGAAAATTGAAAATAAAATAATAATTTTAACTCCCTGTATGTTGGTTACTGTTAACTTTTGAACTAAGGTCAGTTGGGTTAAATCCCATTATTTTTTACTCAAAAAATCTGCAGTTTTGCTGTGTACCATTAATTAGCAAACACCCTGTATATATGGACGCTCAATCAGACATATCACCCATCTGAAAAGGGAGGAAGTGGGAGTTAATGAAGATAAATTGGCAAACTTCCTAATTGCGAATAATTTAGCTATAAGAATATCTGAGCAAGAGAATATAATTCATTTTCTCCTTACATCTACATACACAAGTATAAAATATATCCCCCAAATTGTTTTTGAACCATTGTCGACAACTTAAGTGGAGAAAAGTTTACCTAGCCCTTGGTGAATGATAACAATGTAGAAATTTCTTTAAATGCATCGCAATGTACCGTAACAACTACATCGAATTTTGGTGTAAACCATTGATAGTAGTAGTAGTAGTAATAGTATATCTCTTAATCCTCGAAGAGTATATGGCATCCATTTTATTATGTTACTAGCATAGCATAAGTTACACACGGATGTTAGAGGTGCACGTGGCTCTGAGAAACTTCTCGTTTCTTAATAGATTATTTCCTAACTCTGTCAAAAACATAATGATGTAGTTGATCGACTTAGATGTAACTGATGTCCAAAGTTAGCTACTTTATTGATTAACTTTTATCAGTTCAATTACTTATTTTTAACGTTTTCCTACATTAATTGAGAAAATCCTTTGATTAATTAATTGAATGAATTAATTGACGACATGTTTGACATTAAAAATGTAGCAAAACAAAATCCAAGAACATATCCCTGATAATTCCCCTCCCCACACAATTTTCGAAACTTGTACATATGGATATAAAACTGCTACAAAAGGTAAAGTTTTCAAGCTAAAAAGTTTTTCACTTACCATGATGAGTGCGAATCGTGGTCCCTCCAATATCCAATAGTACGGTAAAAAATAATAATAGAACCAGGTCCTGAAAACAAGAAACGATTAACTTTAAAACTTTCCGTCTATAGATCAGTTGGAAACTCATTAAAAACTCTTTTGAAACCGGCGAAATTGAAAATAAGGAACCTAACCAAGCTAAATAGCTCCATAAGATATAATCTTTTACTAAATATCATTGTTTCATGTCTTAGAATTTTCTCTCTGCTTTGTATAACTGCCCTTTTATGTATCTTTGTAAACATTTATTTTTATTATATATACTAACTATATATAACATATATATATATAACTTCAAAAATGACGTTATTCAAATATAAACGCTTATATCAGGTGAATTTGAATATGTAGCTATCACAAAAAAAAACTGAGGGTGACTGGAAAAAAATAACATTGTAATGAGAGTAGTTAGGTACAATCAAATATCTTTTTTTTCCTTTATTTGGGTTTTTCACCACTATCTAAAACTCAAAAAATATCAAAATACCTGTTCTTATATAAAGAAAGAATCACTGGGTAAAAACAAAAAACCAAACGGAGACAAATTTCTCAGTCATTCTTTTTTGTAATAAATTTGCCTAACGAACAAAATTTTAAAGATATAAAAATGTTATCAAAAATTTTACAAACTTTTAACGTCAACGTTTTTTTTTTTATAACATAACATTTTTATAACCACCGACAAGTCGGCGAAAATATGGGTTGTTTGATTGTAGAGAGGGACTTCCTATTCTTGTTGACAAAACATGTGCTCTCCGATGTAAGGCATGGGTGGGGCTAACTAACCAATGCTCTATTGCTCAATGCTCCAATGCTCTATATATATATATATATATATATATATATATATATATATATATATATATATATATATATATATATATATATATATATATATATATATTATAGTTGGGCTCATAGGGAAAACTATTTCACAAACAGAATGTTTTTGTACACCCCCCTCCCCGAGATGTTGCCAAGTATATCCCGAAACCAGTTTCACGTAATTTAATAATTTTTTCAATCTAATGCTGAATGATGCTACGCTCCAACCATACCAGGTTATCTATATACCAAGATCAATATTCTCTTTAGAGATGCATGATCGCTCCATCTATCGTCTATTAAACATGTCAGGAATATATGTCGATGATTCCGTATGTTTTCTAACCTTCGAATGAATTTACAAAAGTTGCGTAATGCTCTGCCAGTTGTTTGTAGCAAACTCAACTAGGCGAATGTAGAATATTTCCTTTTATATGAAACATCGCTGAATTTTATGTATGCACTCTAAAAATCTTCTATTGAAAACTGTATCAGTTGTCTTAACCAATACAGTAAACCATCGACATCGTAAATCAAAACCATCAACAGAAAACATCGCAGTTTGTTTTTCAGCGTAGTTGAACTGAGACATGCATTTTTTTCACATAGAATATATATTATAGTAATCTCCGGTACACGTATTTATATAAAAGTATTTCAAGAAGATTCAACAAAGTAATTTACGAGGAAAATTCTTTTACAACATAGTTTCAACTGAATTAACCAACAACATTTCTTTGTATTTACATTTCTCTTTTTCTCTCTTGTAAGAGATAAAACAACAACATATTTTTATATTTTCTGATTTCTTTGATGTAAAATGGCAGAATTAAAATTTTATCTTATAATTCAAGCGTTATAGTTTAATATTTATTTCAAAAAGACCTTTACCGTAAAACAACCATAAACTTTGTTATTGTTGATGAACTGTAACAAACGAATGCAGTTGACAAAATTATATAAATTTATGTTTGTACAATTAATATGAGAAATACTGTACACATTAATCAAAATTAAATAAACTAATGAATTGGTCTATCTATTTATCTATCTATTGGTTCCAATTACAACATACTTTAATAAATATAAGTAAAGTAATTAAAAAGCACGAGGATAAACAGTATACAAAAAAATATATGAAGAATAAAAAAGTTTCTGGTCAGTGTTTTCTGAGAAAAAGTAAAGACTACCACAGGGGTATTGTGCTGAATTATTGATCAAATTTCATAAACAGTTAAAAACAAAACGCAATCATTTGACGCACAAAAAAGTTCTGCTTCAACTCGACAATGTACTCGTTCAATCGCCCTCCGTGGCAAATGGGAGATTAGTCTATCTGCGCTACGAACTGATGCCGCATGCAACCTATTCTCCAAACTTGGTCCCCTCCGATTTCTCTCTTTTTTTATTTTGCACATTTCGAAGTCATACTTTTTGGAAAGCATAAAAGTGAATAGTATTTTTTGAAAGGCATAAAAAGAACAATCTTAAGCGAAGTGAATCGAACTGAAAAGAGACTGCTATCGAGCTAGAAAGTGCAAATTACTCTGAATATGACAGGGTTCAATTCCTGGAGGCGACAACTGTTAACAAAATTTTAGACCAACGAAAATCTGCTTTAAATGAGCCTCGGTATTCAACAAATGTATATCCACTGATTTCACTATATTCAAATTCTGTTCTTAACTAAATTCCGTATATTTTTTATGGCGACAAAACTCGAGCGAGAACCGTAATCAAAAAATTCTTATTTCTAAAAGCTACGTGATCATGCAAATCATTTTCAAATGCACGCAAAAGGGATTTGTGTTAATATATTGTCAATCAAATTAAGTACTAAATAAAATACTAATATTAAATAAAACCTGCATAAACTTACCTTTTTATTTTCTTTACTATCATTACAATCAACCATATCAATGTCATAAAGGCGGGTATTACCCAACCAACCCAAATATAGAAGTTAATATGAAGGTATTCTTGGAATACAGTTACGGTCACCATGTTGTGTAAATAAAGACCTTCTATAAACATCCACGTAAACATTGCCGTCTTTGCATACTCCATTAATATTGTGCAGACTGTTTGCAAATGATACTGAAAATGAACAGAAATAATTCACAATAATAGATTTAAATTTTACACCATAGAGGTATTAAATTAAAATGGAGTAATAATGTCATCATTAATACTTCATATTTATTTCTTTAAACCTCGTTCAGCCGAATAAACTCCCGATATACCTGAATGGTAAAAGATAAAGAAAGAGGGCCATATCCGATATTCCACTAAGTTAAAATTTAAAAGCTGATAAATTTTGCATGAAAATGGGCGTTCGATAGTCTTGGAAAACTAACACAAACAAAACCAAAAGCATTTTATGAAGTTGATCGTATGATAAGTAAATTAATGAAACTATTTGCTATAGAAGAAAATGGTTAAATTTCCAAAATATCAACAATAATAAGATTAAATAAGCGATTGACGAGTAAGAAAGGTGTTAAAAATAAGAACAACATGTCACTATTTATTATGAAAGAGGTAATTTGGTAGACTAAAAGAAATAATAACTTTTTAGCAATAATATCAATTTTTATGTGTATATCACTTAAGAGTTTAACAGAAATTCTAACTATTAAACCGAGAGATGTATCACGAACTTTGGTTTATATTGATGAAAATAAAATTCCACATGCTTATATAAAAGCTGATGAGAAAATCAGACTGGAGATCAAGAATCCAACAACGAGAAAAATTACTTGTGCATTGAGTCACTTATTTCGTTTAGCACCGAGAATATTCAAGTGATTATTCTGATACGCTCCAGTATAAATAAAAATTGTGTGTAAGGTATTTCAAACTGCTGTCAGTAACAAAGTTATACCAGTTATAAAATTAATTAGGGATGTTGGTAATATGTGAAAATAAAAAATATATATTTCTATAAAATAAAAATTTACATATGTATGGAAAAACAGTTTATATTTTAATTTATGTTTAATATCGTTTCTGAAATACTGTAAAAAATGTTTCATAAATAAAAATATTGAAGGATATAAGTAAAAATTTATTTTTATTTTGAATTTTTAGGAATATTTATTTCTACAAGCTACAGTTGTAGTACATTATGAGAAACATTGTAACACTTGTTACGAATTTAACACGTCTTTTTGTGTGTGCAAAACGAATACAAGAAAAAACACGTGTAAGTGTGTAAATTTAACACACTTCGATTAGCAGTGCAGAGATGAAAATCTAAGAACAATAGTGGGAAAGATGCTTAGGCTAATACGACGTTAGTAAGATAGGAAGTAGTTAGTAATAAACAGCCACATAAGAGGGTCATGCGGAGTAGGGGATATAATGAGATGAGATAAAAAGAGACGGAAATATTAGCGAGACCATGTGGAAAAGGTGGACTGCATAGACTGGCTCACATCGGTAAAGACAGAAAGCCAGCGGGACGCAGAATGGCGGGGAGACTTCCTAAGAGATGAAAAGATAATTGGTCATCTACATCTCAGAAAAGCTAGCAAGCTTAAACAGACCATAGGGTATGCTTAAAGAATAAGAAGAAATCATGGAAACTGCCTTCAAAAAACTTAAATTGGCAGGAAATGGTCATAAATGTAAATCGCAAACACGTAAACAGTCAGAAATATGCTGATGATTTACTACTCATTGCTACAAACGAAAATATTTCGCAGATCATACTATCACAACTAAATGAAGCGTGCCATAGAGAGGGCTTAAAGATCACCACACAAAATAATGATCACATAGTAGTAAACGATGCAAACATAGAAACAATAGATTCATACATTTACCTAAGTCACAATATAAAGTAAAATTATAAAAATTAATAACATGCATGAATTCTGGAGGTCTATTTTCCTTTAAGATCAACAATTGTTCGGGGTTTATTTCTGTAAACCGCTGATTTCACATAACTCCAGAAAGAATAATTCGACGAAGTAAGATCACATGATCTTGGCCATTATCATTTTGCGAAAAACAGAAGTTATGGAAATATGGTTTTAGGGATAGTGTGTATAAATAATTCACTGAATATTTGAAAATAAGATATCAACAAACAAAATGTAATGGGGCAATCTCATCTCCTAATGTCAGCAATTACAGAGCCCCCAAGGAACGGTTATGGGCCCAGATTTGTTTGTTTTATATATAAATGATATTATAAAAGTTGTTGAAAAATGTAAAATAGAACTGTTTGCAGATGGCACAATTTTGTTTTTTGAGAGCAGAAAGGAACAAATTTATAGTTGGTTGAATACTTGGACTAGACCGTGTATTTATAAGGCAATAGTACTTCTACACTTCAATTATTGTTCCACCGTTTTGTATATGTTTTTTAAAAAGGGTTCAGCTATTTTACAAAGAAAACCAAATCAGGGTATGAGATGTATTTTAGGCTATAATGGATATACAAGAATCAAAGATATGTTAGCTGCAACTAACTTATTGTTAATGGCTAAATGTAAAACAAAATATATATTTTTAATAATAAATAATAGTTGTAATATAAAAGATAAAAAATGAAATATACCCTAAACATATATTAGAAAGTTTAAGATTGATTGGAGATGTCCCTCCGTGCAATACTAGAAATAGAACAGATTTTTGTTTCCATGGTAACTTCATCATTGGTGCAAAACAGTTTGTTCCACAAAGGGCTAGTAGAATTTAACAATCTGCCCAATTGTACAAAATCAAAAAACTTTATAAACTTTAAGTGCAGTTTAAGGATAGTATTATTGATACATATAGTATCTGAATATTAGTGGTAAGTAAATGATATCATTTATGTTGTGTATAAGCTGGATGTTATAAATAAAAATTTTATAATAAATAAGATTTTTTGGAGAGATGTGTGACAAGTCACTCTAATACGATTTCCATCATCGTTTTCAATAAGGCCATATCATTCCTTCAGTCCGAAAACCACACCAAACAGTAACTTTCTGAGGATGAAGAGATTATGTTTGTTCACAAATCCATTAAACCAGAAGTGTATCGTGTATCTCGCCATGATTAATTCACACAATATATTAAACATGAATGACGCTACGAGTGATATTTACCAGTCTATTAGTGACAATATGAAACCGGAATTTTTGTATAGAAAATACACGTTTATAGTATATAAATAATAAAACATATTTTATTCGAAGTATCGCCCATCGCTAGCTATACATTTTCCCACCTGTCTGACAATTTGTCGATGCCATGCCAAAAAAACGCCTGCTCTTTTGAGGCAAACCAGTCATTGAGCCATTTTCGCAAGAAATGAAGCGCTGCTCAGCAAGTGCGTGTCCCATCGATGCAAATAAGTACTAATCGGACAGAGCCAAGTGTAGTGAGTAAGGCGCATGCGAACGTATTTCTCCACTAAACGCCTCAATCGTTTCCTTGGCCAGTTTTGCTGTCTGTGATGAATCAATTTCAGGTATTCAGTATTAATGGTTTCGCCAAGTTTTAGCAGCTCATAATAGATCACACCCTTCTGACCCTACCAAACACATAGCACTGTTTTCAGTTCATAGCAATTTGGTCTTGCCATCGATGTCGATGCTTCGCCTGTAGTTATCCATGATCTTTTACATTTAGGATTCTCAAAATATATCCACTTTTCATCACCAGTCACAATTCGTTAGCGAAAGGACTTTCTTTTGTACTTGACGAGCAGCATTTCGCAAGTG
Source organism: Cosmopolites sordidus (assembly GCA_031761425.1). NCBI lineage: Eukaryota > Metazoa > Arthropoda > Insecta > Coleoptera > Curculionidae > Cosmopolites > Cosmopolites sordidus. The sequence goes on along the minus strand of JARFXV010000163.1, from coordinate 129,272 downwards.
GTTTTTCTATTTTCCTGCTGTCTTTTATTCAGTTCATGTGGAACCCATTTTCCCATCTTCTGGATCTTTTCCATAGCTTTTAAATACATAAAAACGGCTTTTCGTGTCACATTTAATTGATCCGCGAGTTGTTATTGCGTTTGAGTGTCACCTCATCGAACAATGCTTGCAATTCGCTGTCTTCAAACTTTTTCGGTGGTCTTCCACTTTCTTCGTTTCTCACGTCAAAATCTCCACTTTTGGATTTTTTAAACCACTCAAAGCACTGTGAGTTACCAAGAGCATGCTTCCAAGTATGCTTTGACAAGCATTCGATGTGATTCTGCAGCAGTTTTCTCACAAAAACGGTCACAAAAAATCAATGCTGTCCGAAAATCGTAGTTGCTAGGCAAACTAAAATATATATATATATATATATATATATATATATATATATATATATATATATATATATATATATATATATATATACGGCTCTGCATTCCATTAGGAATTATAGCCGCCCAATTCTTTTGAGCTCTTAAAACTCTAGATTTATTGTGGTTAGTTAGTCCACGTTCCTCTATTCTTAACTTATTCTATCCTATTGTTTGTTTTTGCTTCTTTCGTTATTTTTTTTCCACGTATCTAGGTCCTGTATCTTTTCCCACCATACTTGTATTTCCAATTTCCTTATGTCTTCCCACTTTCACGCTATTATAAACTATACTGTTGCATGAAACTTGTATTGTGAGTTGAAAATCTTTGTCAGATATCAACAAGAAAATGGCGCCAATAACGCAGTTTGACGGTAACTACATTGACAGCTAGAGCCATCTATGGGCAAACTCCCGTTTCATATTTACAGATCTGGTACATTACAATCAGTATGGCCGCTATTACTTTTCAAAGTTCTGACACACTTATTAGAAAACTACGATCAAGATATATTCTAGAATATTTTTTTGTTCTCCCATATATTATTGATAAGAAAATACAGCTTCATTCATGATTTATTACATAATTTCAAGAAAAAAACATAAATATATTTACCTCTTCAGATAAAAATTGTGCGCTTTCATCTAATTCCTGATCAATATATTTTATCAATCTGAAGGAGACTTGAAATATTGTAGCCAAAAAGAGGTTGATGTGAATTTTTGTTCGATTATTTTTCAATACTCTAAAAAAATAAACAACGTTGATTATGGGGATGTGAAATTTCAAAATATTTACTTACCTGTAAGAGAAAAAAATATACAGTGATACAGCCAATGATATAAATGATGAGGATAGGCCAGCAAGTTCAATAATACGGGTAATTCTTCCTATCTAAAAAAAAATATTATATATAGTGTGGATTGATGATTTATAATTAATATAATTCATGATTTTTTGTTAAAGCTAATCTAATATTTGTTACATTGGTATTTCCCTCTTGAGATTTCAAATGCCCAAAAATTGATATTTATAAAAATGACATCGTGGTGTACTCGACAATGTGTACAATTTTATCATATTTATTACGAAACATGGTCGTTCTGGGATAAATATTTTTGGAAAATTATATAGTGTGTGTTTTGAAAGGAGAAGATATAGTGAAGACCATAAAAGTGCAAAGACTTCGCTGGTTTGGCCATGTAAGAAGAATGGAAGATAAAGTAGAAAAGAAAATGACAATGTGGGGACAAGATACATTTTTCTCTCTGGCCCCCTCCTTTCTCTCTAACCTCCCAAACGTTAACCTTGTGTCTGAAACAGCCTCTAACCTCAATTTCACTTTGTGTAATATTTGTTGATATTTGAATTGAAAGACTCGTCTGATGTTACTATATTTTGTTTTTAGAATCTGTTTTTGTGCCGTCAATATATCTTGAGCCAAAATTGCTAGATCATCAACAAACGCCAAACAATCAGGATTTGTTCAGGGCAGGATCTGCCCGGTCGAAAACCTGTTTGATATTCACCAATTCTAGATTCTAACTGTCCCTGTGCTCTGTCTAGTAGACATTGAGATAGAATCTTGTAACAAACTGGAAGAAGAGATATCACTCTGTAGTTGTTTACATCCGTTCTATCTCCTTTCTTGTGTAATGGATAGATTAGTGCATATTTCCAATCCTCCGTAATCCGCTCAATTCGCCAAACTTCTTGTAGAATTTTGGTTAGTTCCTTGATTAAACCTGGACCAGCGGATTTCAAAAGTTCAGCAGTGATTCCATCTTCACTAGAGGCTTTGCTATTTTTAAGTCGCTGTTTAAGGGCTCAGGACAATTTAGTAGTTGAACAAAATATTTTGCAAGTTCTTTGCATTTGTCTTACTTATTTAGAGCTAATTGTCCATTTTCCTTTTGGAAGCAAAACTTTTGGGTTGATAGCCTGTTAATTTAGTTTCAAATGTTTTGTAAAAATTTCGGGTGTAATTTTTTTGGAAATCTTTTTCTATTTCATTAAGTTGATTGTTTCCATATTATCTTTTAATTTGCCTAATTAGCTTCGATGTTTCTTTTCTTACTTCCACAAAGATTTTATAATTTATTGCTGTTTTTTGACTGTTCTAATCTTTAAATGCTTTACTTCGGTTTAATACTACTTGCTGACAAACTTCATCCCACCACGGATGTTTTCTACGTTTTTGGAAAGGGGCCAACTTTAAAGCTGTTTTAATATTTTTTTGTTTCAAATCTTGTCAGTTCTGTGCTGATTGCTTACCAAGCTCTTCTGTGATGGTTGGCTATATTTTCGTAGGGTCGAACTTTGGTATTAGCAGTCTCTTTTGAATAATTTTTCGAGATTTCAAGCTTTTTCCTGACTTGAACATTCATACAAAAGTCATCAACAAATGATTCGTCCGATTTACTGATATTTAAGTTTCTGTAATAAATCAATTCTTCTATTGAAACCTTTGGTGTGAAACACGAAACTTGAAGAGATTTACCACTAAACACCAAATCACTGTTTTAAACTTCTCGATACACGTTTCGCTAACTATGTTAGCATCATCAGGAAATGATTTAATCTAATTCTAAAACTAAACTATGTTCTATTTATATGGAAACCCTATCTAATGAAGCATGTAAAAATCATGAACCGTGAAGTTTACTAAGCCTTACATTAATAATTGAGAAAGTTGACTGAACGGAATAGGTCCTTTATCTCGTTTCATGATTTTCTTACATTTTGCTATTTGAATGCTTTCATATACATCCAAAGCCCTATTATTATTAACACTTTTAATTAGTCTTAAATTACTAATATCTATACTGTGGTCATGTTCGATGACATGTTGGGCAACAGAAGATTTTTCGTTTCTCCCATATCTAATGTGGGCAATATGTTCTTTATATCTAGTCAATATGAATCTTTTTGTTTGCCCAATATACCTTCGATCTCAGTCTTGACAACTAATTTCGTAAATCTCCGACTTTTCATGTTGATCTACATTATCCTTTGGATTACCCAGAACTTCATTTATTTTATGTTGTTAATTGGGCATCACTAGTGCTAGACAAAATTTAAAAAAAAGTGGACATTAAGGTTGTGTACAAACCATATAATAAATAAAGAGATGTTCTGGGTAATCCAAAGGATAAATTAGATCAACATAAAAAGTAGGGATTTACGAAATAAGTTGCCAAGACTGTGATCGAAGGTATATTTGGCAAGGTATAAAGACAAGATATTGATCCATATTGACAAGATATTGGCCACATGAGATATGGGAGGAATAAAAATCTTTTTTTTTCTTTGTTTGGGTTTTTCGCCACTATCTAAAACTCAAAAAATATCAAAATTATCGGTTCTTATGTAAATAAAGAATCACTAGTTAAAAACGAAAAACCAAACGGAGACAAATTTCTCAGTGATTCTTTTTTGTAATAAATTTGCCTAACGAACAAAATTTTAATGATATAAAAATGTTATAAAAATTTTATAAACTTTTAACGTTAGGCCAATAGTATAGATATTAGTAATTTAAGATTAGTAATTTAAAATTAAAAGTGTCAATAATAATATAGCTTTGGATGCATTTGAAAGTATTGAAATAGAAAAATGTAAGAAAACCATGCACCGAGATAATGGACCTATAGTTTTAGAATTAGATTAAACCATCCCCTGATGATGCTAACGTAGTTAACGAAACGTACGTCGAGAAGTTCAAAAAAGTGATTTAGTGTTTAGTGGTAAATCTCTTCAAGTTTAGTGTTTCACACCAAAGGTTCAAAGGTGATTTAAGATAGAATTGTTTATTGGCCAAACCTATCCGATCCTGATGGTGGGGCATCCACCTTGAGGCCTTCAGGCTTACTTGGTTGATTTTCATGGTAATCCTGTCCTTAGCTGAGGGGATTTCAATTTTGAGGCGCCAGAAACTCGCCTTTAGCCCCCCCCCCCCCCCCCCCGGTTTTGCGGCCAGATCCGCTTGGACTTGTAGGTACTTAATAGTGACACCAGCTCAGCACCGAGTGTCTCCACCTACGTCCTCACCAGCCTTGGTGTTCTCTTGGGTACTTATCCTACTTATGCGATAATCTTGATCAGCACGAATGCAAGACAAGCTTAGGCTCCCCCACGCGACAATTAGATTGGTCTTCGACAACGTAGAACACCTTACAGGGGGCACATCCCTAAATACAGAGGCAATAACCTTGCCCGTCAATGGTTGTGTTTTTGGTCACTTTGGACGGCTTTTATCGGCTGCTATCCAGTCAGTTGACTGCCGATTTAATTCAGTGCAGTGATGGATCCATGTTTCATGCATTGTTACATACCACATGAAATATCCTTTTTATTTCACTTAAACAGCTCCAAACATTGCTCAGAATTATCAATACGTTGTTGTTTTTAATCCCCTGTAAGCAAATGCGGTACCCATTTCGATAGTAATTTACGCATTCTCAGATGTTCATGTTTAAACACTTTCTTTTGATAGCTTCATGATATCATCTGCTGCAGCTTTACTGTACCACTTTGCAAAATAATTTTGCAAATTTTTTTCAGCATCATCGATGCATGTACGGCCACGTTTGAATTCAACATACCAATCAATTATAGTTGATTTTCCGGGTGTTTATCAAGTCATCCATTTGCTTCAACGGTGTTGAAATTTTGACACATGACGTTTGAAGATTGGCACAATCGACCACTGTCAAGGATTTTTCGTAAATGTCGCTATATATATATATACATATATATATATATATATATATATATATATATATATATATATATATAATATATATATATATATATATATACATACATATATACATACATATATATATATATATATATATATATATATATATATATATATATATATATATATATATATATATATATATATATATATATACATACATATATATATATATATATATATATATATATATATATATATATATATATATATATATATATATATATATATATATATATATACATATATATATATATATATATATATATATATATATATATATATATATACATATATATATATATATATATATATATATATATATATATATATATATATATATATATATATATATATATATATATATATATATATATATATATATATATATATATATATATATACATATATATATATATATATATATATATATATATATATATATATATATATATATATATATATATATATATCAGACCGGAAACTTATTGACTGATGTGTAACCGGTGCCTAGATTTTGTATGAATGGAACTTGAAACATAGCTGCAAAGAGCGTCCTAGGCTACTGCCTAAAATATTCAATGCAACTGCTTGAAACAAACAGAACGCCGTGAATTACGTGAATCAACAGACTCTCTCTATGTTTACCGAGGTATATACAATCATTTCTTTATCTAAATACTCCTTTTTCAGTTCAGAATCAGTTCCTTCAAAGTTCCTGATATATGTTTTAATATATTGTCCAGGCTTCACTTGCACTGGCGACGAAATAACGAAATAACGAAATAACCCTTGAACTTCAACAATAATCATTATTTTTAGTTATCTTAACGGAGACCAGACTTCTAATGAATCATGGTTACTAGAATAAAAGAAATCGTTATACTACTATCCGAGATACGCGACCTTGTATATGTGAATACACCTTAATAATTAAAATAAAAGAAAGATAATTTACCCTTTGACAAGCAGCAATTCCAAAGGAATTACACATATTTGTCATGTCTTGAATCTGTGGCAAGATGCACGATTCGAAGTGCGTATAATTCGTCATTTCTCCTTCGGAGTTGTTTTTTGTTTCCCAAGTTCCTGCGGCAGTGCAATATCTATACGCCCAACCTAGAATAAACAAAATTAGAATTTAATTTCCAAAATGGCTTTCGCGAGGACTTATAAGTAACAAGCAGATCAAGTTTCTCGCATAATTTATTTCTATTATATATAACTTTTCATCCAGTTTAAGCTGACAATAAAACATGAATTGTGAATTAGAAAATTAGTTTGTATAAGAAAATATATTGAAACTATTAAATAATAATGTATCGATGTCCCTTCAATTTAATTTCATACATTAAAAATGGGAAAATAAGTTCGTTCGGCTTTTTAAACGGTTTTATAGTGTAATTTATTTATTGTACAAAATAATTTCTATACACTTATAACAGGGCTTTCAAACTGAGCGGTTTTTTTTTTATTTATTGAATAAAATACAGATGACGTTGTGAACTTGCCTAGATCTAGTCTCATTTCAGAAATGTAATGCATGACATAATGGAGTCGGACACAATACCACAACATGTTAAAATTGTTGAATTGTTTTATAAAAATCGACGCTCAATGAAAAATATTCTTAGAAAATTACGAGATATTTATGGTGAACACAATCGTTCATCTGAAAGCACTATCACTCGAACTGTTCAAAAATGTTAAGAAACTGGTTCAGTGGAAGATAAAAGAAGAGCAATATATAGTCGTACTGGTCGTTCACAAGAACATATTGATTTGGTATATGAAAGTGTTGTTGAAGACCCAGAAATTTCTATTAGTCGACGTTCACAACAATTTAGACTGAGTGACTGCACAACATGGCGCATTTTACGAAAAGATTTATCTCTGAAGGCATATAAGGTTCAAATATCACAGAAACTGTATGTAACACAGCCATTAGATAATTTAAAACATCATGCCTTTATCAATTGGATCATATCTTTTCAGATTAAATATAGTTTGAAATTGGTGGATATGTTAATAAACAAAATTACACCATTTTGGGGTGAGGAAAATCCATGATTGATTCATGAGAAACCTTTACATCCTAAACGAGTCACTGTTTGGTGTGCATTATGGTCAGGAAGTGGATTTTTGTGGGCTGAATTGAATAACATTGATCTGGAGTATGTGTGGTTCCAATAGGATGGTGCTACACCTCACTCTGCTAACGAAACAAATGATTTATTGAGATAAAAATTTCCTGGACGAGCATTTTAAAGAAACAGTGATATCAATTGGCTAGCAAGATCATGTGATTTGACACCGTTGGACTATTTTCTTTGGGTTTATGTGAAAAGCCAGGTCTATAAATATAATCCACAATCGATTCCTGAACTAAAGGATGAAATTATTCGAGTCATTGGTAATGCCAGAAGGTCATCCAAAATTTTGACAAAAGAGTCTGTGGATTTGCAAAAGGTGGTCATTTAGCAGATATTATATTTTGTGCTAAAATGTCATACACTATGCTTCAATTATTCAATAATTTAAAAAATCGATCAATTTGGAAGACCCTTTACAAGGTGGTGCACAAGAAACCTTATTAAAACTTGTTTAAAGAAGCATGACTGCATTCATTTTGTATAAGAAATATGTTAAATATTTAAAATAATGTCATTCAAATGATTGTAATTTTCATCTGTGTTTATGAAAGCCGTTCGTTTAGAGCCATTCTAGAAAGTGTGCCTCCAGTCTTCCCAAAGATTCTTCGTAGATTTCTTCAATTCGATAACGTATAACGGTAATCAATTATTTCAGTACACGAGGCTTACCATGAACATGAACGAGGCTTATGCATGAAACGCATTTTTTTCTATATAATAATAATAATAATAATAATAAATGTCTTTATTACTCAATCAAATGTTACAGGATAGGGCGAAGTCTAGCTCAACGAGCCACTCATACTCAACCCGTATCCAAAAACCAATTACAATACATAATACTGACTTACATAATGTATATAAACATAAACTAATATTCTGTAAGCAAAAAATACAAATAATAATAAACTATATACGAAACTAAAACAGAAACAAAACAAGTAATAACAACTAACAAGGAAAATAACTAAAAAGATTCATCAATGAAAAAAAAAAAGATAATCATAAAATAACATACAAGGCTCTATCTCTGCGCTGATAGCAGATATTCCTTAAATTTAAATCTGATGTGCTTTCTGTAGAACATTAAGTAACATCTCAAATCTCTACTTAGAGAGTTAAACATTTTAGCAGCATTGTAGCTGAAAGAACGATGAAACATATGTTTATTATATGCAAATAAACATATTTACTCAGGTCTTGAACAATTTCAATCTTGTAAGGAAACATATGCAAGTCACATCTCAAAAGTCGGCGTAAACTGCATAGAGAAATTCCCTTTTGTGCAGCACGTCGTTGAGTCTACATTTCTGGAGACACCACCACACGGGTAGAACACTGTTCTTAAATTTCTAATATGGGGCCTATCCGCAACCGTTTCGAATTCTTGAATGAGCTGCCTGGATATTATCGTCTAAATTCACGTTGAACTGCAATAACACTGGTCAACAGTGACTTTGTTGCCCCTGATATGGAAGTGGTTCTACGATTTATTTTATACTGACAATTACGAATTACAAATGGTTTTACAAAATTGGCTCTAGTTTATTAAATAATCGGAATTTTCGTATTATACTAAAATAGAACAGCAGATATGTATGAGATATATTTAAATTGTTGTCTTCAATATGCATAGTTTATTGAAGATCACTTAATTATTCTATTACAGTATTTATTTTAATTATATAAAAGTAAAAAAATAATAAAAATTAAAAAGGGGAAAAAGTATATTACACCTCAAAAGACCACTTTTTATAAGACTTCCTCTTATGAAACCAACACTAATCTGCCATCATATATCACATCTGCCCTGATATCTCTCCTCCATGATTTTTATGCCCATATTTACTCCTAAAACACTTAAGCTTTCTAACATCGTTCTGACAATTTCTTCATAATTTCCACAGCAGTCATGACAAATTATAATGTTCGCATGTTTAACTAATATTTAAATTTGAGGGCCGTCAGAAACTTCACTATTTAACATAAAAAATGCTCTGTAAATGTATTCAAAATATTTTCTGTTCTTATTTAATACTTTGACAAACTGTTTCATGATAGCCAGCTTAGTGTGGAGTGGCGGAAGTATAATTTTGTCTCTACTCAGTAATGGTTTATTCACCATATTAGCTTTACCTACAGTTAAGGATTCTCTCAAAGGCCACAACGTTTGTTCCCAGTGATTTTGTTTTGCTCAACTGTCCCAGAGATAAATGAAGCATGGCATGAGAATGGGCATTTTGTGTATCCACTTTGCTAATCAAGTAAGAAATTTACCATTTTTAAATCCACACAAACTGTCCATTGACGTTCGAGGTAGTTAATTATTTCAAAACCTAATCTAATATTCTCGTATTTTTCTTTGAGTTTGGTTGAATGGGCAATTCAAACTTCTTTTCGAGTTGTTTATAAAGAAACACCAACCAGTAGGTTTATATTCAGATAAAAGCATGGCTAGAAGAAACATTGCAACATTATTACAATAAACGTGCAGAGATTTACCACTAAACGCCAAATCACTTTTTTGAACTTCTCGACGCACGTTTTGTGCTAGCGATACGTGCATCGAGAAGTTCAAAAAAGGTAATTTGGTGTTTAGTGGTAAATCTCTGCAAGTTTAATGTTTCACACCAAAGGTTCCAATAGAAGAATTGATTATTACAATAGACAAGCTCTGCGTCTTCACTAAAATACGGTAAAATATTTTTTCCCTAGTTTTATAAGCTGTTATTAATACTTCTGGCTGCAACAAATGATTTTCCTTTAGCCTTGACGCTAATTCTTCTGACGCCTGTTTTGATAAATTTAAATCTCGTACTAAATCGCTGGGTTCATTTTCAGAAAACAACTGTGGCGCTAAAATGAGTCTTATACATATTCACTTCCACTTGTACTTGTGATTAGATTGTATAGAACAATGCGAGTCCGAAAACGCTGTTGCGTCTGATGGCATACGCTCCTACAGTGAAGCGTGAATAAGCGCAGAAAATTCTTCGTTGTGAAAAACAAAGCATGTTACAGATTCTAAATCTGAATATTTCCATTGTTTATGCCGATTGAAGCCTTTGACGTCTACTACGCCAAAAGTAGTAATCATCGAATGATTTTTGGACTCACTCCAGATCATATTAATACCGAAATCTAACCCTGAACATTCTCCTTTCTTCCATAAGCGCAAAGATTCAATACAAGATTTACAAACCTTGTAAGGAACCCATGGCTTATGCTGTTTTTCAATATGTAGTTTGAAATAAGCAGTATAAACCCCCTTCACAAAGTCAGTGATGTTTCCATTCTGTTTTACTATTGCATACACACCACACATAGTATGTAGCAAAATACATTATGTTGATATGGCCATTTTCTTCGCGAGGAACTCATCATTCTCTGGACAATTTGTATTATAAAAATCAGACACAAAATATAAATTAAATTTTAAACATAATGCGTCAGTAACTTACAAAAATACACGTTGTGCCATAAAACTTGTCAAAAAAACTGAATACTTATTGCTGTTACGAGGGGTAGGGGGCGTAGGGAAAGCTAAGGTCACGTCGAGAGTAGCGTGATGTGTAGATGCGCGAAATTACTGCACAATAATCGCATTCTAAGTTGTGACTAAGGTTAAAAATTTGAGTATTATTATGACCTCTAGATATACTTCAATAACATAAAAACTAGAGCCAATGTGATACACTTATGATTTAATTCCTAACTTGTGTATTTTAAAGTACGAGACTTCACAGAGATAACAAGGGCAACAGAATATTTTGTTTTTTTTTGTAAAATTGTATTATTGATGAAATATTTTTTTAATCTAAATTTCAACAATTTCCGTGCAATCTTTCAACTTGTATTTATTCATAAAAAACTTGCATGTGTGCAAGCCACTGCTGTTAGCACCGCCACTGATGTTATGTAGTAACAGCAGTGATGGTTGGTCACCAAGGGCACGTGGGCACGTCCCCTACCAAAAAAAAATAAAAATGAAGTGAAAAAAAAAATTCAGATTTTATATTACTTTATTATCTATTCTATCTATGATCACGCTTCTTGCGATTTCTATAGTCTAACATCCTTAAGGTCGTTCGTGGTAACAAAATAGGGCGTGTGTTGCCGAAGTGCGCCGATTAAAGAACACGTGCTTTGGGCACAGACAAGTGTTACGCTACTGTTTTCTTCACTATCGCGTATGAAAAACAAAGACAGCACTGAATTGCTTTGCTAGTAAACCGGATATTAAAACATATTTTTAACGTCATATCTTGGACGCTGCCCCATTTTCAATAGTCAAGAATTTTTCGCTATCGCGCTTTTCGACTTTTCGAGTGCGTGTAAAGTGGATGTTTTGAACGATTACAATAGTGAAGATGAATTCAGTGCAATATATGAATAGAAATAATGTCATATTAACATTTGAAGACCGAATTGTCATAGAAAAATCACCAATTAAATCTAATAATTGAAAGGAGTAGTACAATAGAATAAGGTCTAAAGGTGTTTTTTGCAAATCTAGCTGCATTTCCCGCTTTGTTTTCTCAATCATCCAAAAAGACAAGTGTTCTGGATCTAGCGCCGTGAAAAAGCGTCTACCCCGTGCGGCCCCTAACAGATGGAACTTTACGTCTAAATGTGTGAATACTGTTTACATTTACAAAGAATTACAAACATGCCTTGAAAAAATTATGAACGATGAACGAGTCCGATAAAAATTCTATTAATCAAGCTCAGGGTTTAATAAATTATTTGGTGGATGATAATTTTAGGTTTTGGTTGCTTTTCTTCAATAAAATAATGCCTCATAGCGACATTCTCTTTGATCAACTGCAAAGTAGGCAACTAGATGCACTTAAAGTTAAGAAGAATTTGGTAACTTTTTCAACAGCCATTCAAATATTAGAGAAAATATAAAAATACAAATTAATCAAGAATTTGGTAACTTAACTGGTGAAGAATCTACAACGATCATGGAGAATCGCAGAAAGAAACGGAAATTTACTGACAAGAAGGACCCCAATCCGAATGTCAGTCAATCAGTCAGTCAGGGAGAACCACAATTCGTTCCTTGAATATCAGAAATCTATGATACCTTAACCATACATGTTCATGAACGTTATAGTTTCGATGTATACCTAACTGTTGCAAATATATTTGAAACTAAAAAATTTGGTATATATCGAGCTGTCTTTCCAAAAGTTTGCAAACGTAAATTACTTAAAACTAAAAAATGAACTCTCGGTAATGTACGCACGGGATGATTTTATGAAGCACAGTGCAGAAGCAAAACAATTCAACGTCAACATTTAATGAATCTGTAGAATTGCTGACTGTTTTGTGTACAGTCTCTATGACGACTGTGGAAAATGAAAGAGACCCTCAAACGAATCAAAACATTTCCAAAAAACACTATAGGCTAGGAACGGCTGCGGGCGTTAATAATGCTATCTATTGAAAATAAAAATTGTAAAGTCAACTTCAAATTTTAATGATCAAGTCATAGAAAACTTTGCTGGCTTGCTGGAATTCAACTACAAACAGATTTAATGATCATGGTTCTATAGCTCACCATAGAACCAATAAACCACCATAGATAGCAAAATTTTATTATCTAGGTACCTATTTGAAAATTTGATGTCTGACAGTTACCCTCGTATTTCTATACACCAAAGTGTATGTATGATACTAAGAAATGTTAAATTTTTGATTGCGACGCATTTCCCTATCCCCATTCCAAAATTTGGTTATACGTGCCCCACCTATTGTTTCCCCCACGATCCGCCGCTCACTCGGTATCATAATAATTATAGTTACCAGTTTCCAATATGCCCTTTTTATCTGGACACGGTAGACTGACTGTAGAATCTGCTACAGTTTGAGGCCAACATAGCCACTTATCACAGGACGTTGGGCAATCTGCAAACACAAAAAGAACAGATATTTATATTTGCATAGATAAAAACATTAATCCAAAATAGTAAAACATGTAGATTAAATTTTTGTTATGTGTTCTTTTAATCCGGCTTTCTCAAGACTTTAGACTTCTCGTCTAAAATTAGTACAAAGCCGCTGTCTGGATTGAGGCTTAACATACAGTAATATTAAGCCAAAAATAAATAGTATGTACTATATATAAATTTTATCGTTTTATTGCAGACACAATTTTTCAGTTTTATCATTTTTGCATCATCTTATCGACACATATTCAAGATTTTATAATCATAATTGCCGCTATCATAAATTGTATAAGGTCGAAGTGAAAAACTTCATTGAATAGCAAGGTAGTAACTCTCAACGTCGATGCATTATTAAAGTCGAATTTTGTATAATAGAAAAGAATTACAATTATCGGTCTACAAAAAATCGTTAAAGACATTTAAATGGATAGAGATCATCTGTTTCGAATTGCATGTGGGTCATTAAATAAGTTAAAGTTAAACCACTATGTAAGATATATTTATCACTAAAGACCGGATTTTATGCATTTTACATATATATGCAAATTCTGCATATTTTGTGATTTTAAAGGAAAAATGCATATTTTAGGAACTATTGCATATCTAAGCATGTTTTGGGATTTCTGTATTCTTTTCTTACGTTTTATGGTCGCACGGCGCCGTGTCTGGGCGGTCCCGGTCTGCAGATTGGGTTTTCCCTAATGGGGCAATAAAATAAAATAAGTACAAAAACTTCTATTTTTATTTATTTTCTCATATTTGTTACTGTTTGCAAAGTTTACAGACTGGTACCAGTCTAAATTCGTTGTTCGAAGTACCGACGCCTACTTAACTTATATTTATTCTGTAAACTTTGATGTTTGTCAGTATTATTCAGGTTGTCGTTTGTTGTAGTCGCATTTATTATTGTGCAGTTAGTAAGTGCAAACAAAGTAAAAGTGAAAGCAGTGATTATGTCGAAAATACTATGTACTTCTTGGATTAAGCCTTACCCAGAACTTGCTTTGGACGGCGACCAGGTTTTTTGCAAATCTTGTTCAAAAATTATTTCCTGCTCAAAGAAATAGACCAACATATCTATATGTCAAATAGACCAACATATTAAGACGCCGTCTCACGTAGCTAAGGTTAGAAACATGAAGAAGTCTGGGCCCATACAGTCAACGCTGAAGCAGTTATTTGAGATTTTTTAAAACGGAAACCAGTCAGAATTTAACGTAGATCTATGTAAAACGTTCTTGGCTGCTAATATTCCTTTAAACAAGTTAACCAACCCTCAAGTTAAGGCCTTTCTGCAAAAATATACAAAATTTAATGCTCCAGATGAATCAACATTAAGAAAAAACGTCGTTGGAAAGGTATTTGGTACCGTGATAGATGAAATAAAAAAAGAAATTATAGGTAACTATATGTATATTGTTGTCGACGAAACAACTGATTCGTGTGGTCGTTACATAGTTAATTTAATGATCGGAAAACTCACAGAAGAAGAACCTGGAAAAGCTTACCTTATAGCCGTAAAAGAAGTGGAAAAAACAAACAATCTTACAGTTACACGTTTTATTCAAGAAACCTTAACACATTTCTTTTTGCCGAACTCAGTTCCTACAGATAAAATTCTTGTCCTGTTGTCCGATGCTGCGCCGTATATGATAAAGGCAGGAAAGAATTTAAAAATATTTTATGAAAATTTGATTCATGTAACTTGTCTAGCTCACGGATTAAATAGGGTTACGGAAACTATTAGAGTTTCTTTTCCGTTGGTCAATGACCTAATAGCAAATGTCAAAAAGATATTCAGAAAGGCCCCATTGAGAGTGCAGTTTTACAAAGAGAATTTGCCCGGAGTACCATTACCACCTGAGCCTGTCGTGACCAGATGGGGCACCTGGATTCGTGCGGCATTATTTTATGCAGATAATTTTCAAAAATTGAAGGACTTAATCTCACAAATGTCTGGTGATGATTCACAGTGCATCCAAAAATCGAAAGAAATATTTCAAAGTACTGTACTGGAACAACAGTTAATGCATATTAAGTGTAACTATGTATTTATAGCAGACAGTATTTTGCAACTAGAGGAATCGTGTACAAGTTTACCAGAGTCGATGGATATAATAGAGACATATGTACAAAATTGCAAAAATATACGAGGTGAGGTAGGGAAAACAGTAGTGGCAAAATTAGAAAATTTGATAGAAAAAAACACAGGTTTCAAGATTTTAAGGCAGGTCGTAGACATAATGTCAGGGAAAACTATAAATAATTTAGTTATTGAGCCTGCCTTAGTTCCGAAATTAAAATTTTGTCCTATAACATCAGTAGATGTAGAAAGATCGTTTTCTTTGTATAAACATTTCCTTAGTGATAGACGCCACAATTTTCTAGTTCAGAACCTCGAAGCACGCATTATAACTGGTGCGTTTTATAATTTTTCGAGTTAATATTAATATTTAGTATAAGTTTCATATAAAACATTGTATTAGGTGTTAACTGAATTAATAAAATATATTATATTATAACTTGAATTTATCTTTATTCAATACTCAATCACCTAATTAAATGAAAATGTAATTTAGGAAATCAAAATTTAGTTGCATATTTACGGATTTTTTGCATATATCCTGCATAAATTAAAAAAAATATGTGCATATATATGCGCATATTCTTAAGGTTTTTGGTTGCATATAATCCGGTCTTTATTTATCACATTAATTTTTGTTATCTCTGCATACACCAATCAAGAAATTCCATATACCTTTAAAACTGTGTCCACACCAATATAATTTTGCGTTTGAATTGAATGTATTTGAATTATCTGGTGGGCAATAGATGGTTCATGTGCGTGCTGTGCGGCGACAATATTTGTGTGTGAGAGCATCTACATTGCCGTGCAGGCACACCACATACAACACATACATCCCGCACAACGAAAATTTATATTGATGTGGATCAAGCTATATATAATTTTATATTGAATTGAATTGAGCACCAGTAATGTTTTTACTTAACAAAAACTCAACTGAAATAGCTATTTGACAATGCGCATTGTCGTAATATAACATATACCATGTGATCAAAATTGACCCGAAATAAGTCATTTAAACCGCGCACGGTTTGTGAATCGATATTTTTTCTTAGGTTGGTACAACCGTCTGTGTCAATTAGTGTGTGTTTGGCAGATGTTTGTGTCAGGAAAAGTTACTCTGGCGATTTTTACTATGGATAGAAAATTTAAACAAAAGAATTTGTGTCAAATATGTGAGTGACATAGAGCGTTTAGTAAGGACATACCAGCCGGTCATCACTCTGTTAACGGCAATAACATCAAGAAAATTTAAAAAATCGTACTTAAAAATGTTGACATTAGAAAGATAGCAGAAGATCTTGGCATCTCTTATGGATCATCTCAAAACATTTTAGTTGATATTATGGCCATGTAACGCGCTATCTCACACGATTCTAATAGTGCGTGATTTTTTCGCCAAACATATAATGAAAATGATCGCTCAAGCACCGTATTCGCGGGATATGACACCGTGCGACTTTTTTTATCTTTTCCAAACTCAAATATCCGCTCCGTGGAACGCCTTTTGGCTCGATTGAGGACATTAAGACGAATTCGAGCGCCGGGACTGAAGGCCATTCCTGCCGAGACGTATTCCAAGTGCATGAATGATTGGATCAAGCGTTGGCATGCATATATCAAATCAAATGGAGCCTATTTTGAAGGCCATAATAAAGATTTGTATTAAAATTGCAAAACAAAAGTTTTTTTCACAAGTTCCGGTCAAATTTGATTATATGGTAGGTGTGATTGATGTTCGGTCTCACAAGAATGACCCTTTTTCATAATCTTTTTGAAGATTTCGGTAAAAATGCTGGTCTACCGTTTGACCTAGATAAACTGGATTTCCTGGCTGTCAAAAAAGTAAACCAGCATGCTTTTAATACAGTTTGAAGATTGAATGGAGTAATTTAATATATATTGAAGGCGTCGCTTCCGCTATATTAGAAGGTGTAATGATGTTCTTTTTTTTGTTAAACTATTTAATAGATATGTAGTTTTTCTTTTTCGGTGAACCGCCAAGGTCGAACCACAGAATCAATTTGTTTAATTGTTTTTATCATTTTCTTAACTGAACTAAAACTAATTAGAGAATCACTTTGTTTAAGGTAGTTCAATTCTTTGAGATAATTTACTTCTTAATTTAACACTCGAATATATATAATGGGTTTTTTCCACAAGTTCCCGCCGTTTTTAGAATTAGTTTGTTTTTCGTCTATTTTTATTTGGTTTGGCCAAGCGTGTATATGCATTCGAAAGCTCTTTTCCTACGCTGCTTTCACACACAATGGTTTTGAACGGCCGATAAAAAAACATTTTAAAACGTAAGGCCTTTTATAATTTTAAAAATATATTTTTAATCGTAATGCTTTCAAAACAGCGTAAAAGGGATTATGGTTAAAAAAAACTTAATTTTGATTAACTCTCAGGCTTTTGAAATGGAAATTTCAGGCACTATATAGAGCGGACGCTAAATCTGATCGGTCTGCTGGAGATTGATTCGCCAAGTTCAAAAATGGCAACTTTGATCTGGACGACACGCTCCGCTCTGGTCGACCTTCCGATTTCGATGAAGGGTCATCTTAAATCGCTTTGAAGGTTCAAAGTCAAATATGTCGAGAATTGAGTGAGAAGATCAATCTCCCGACATCTCCGATCTATGGAATTCACTCAAAAATTCGGAGTTTAGGTGCCACACAAACTAACCGACGGTAAAAAGAAAAATCGCCGCAACAAAGTTGCTCAAAATTTTACCTGACACCGAGCAACATGAGGCTACAAGCAACCATTCGTGTACAGAATTGTCACGAGAGATGAAAATTTGTGTCTCTACGTCAATATGAAGCAAAGGGAGGAGTGGCAAGGGGCACGCCAAAGCTGAAAGTCGAGGAAGGTCTCCATCCGAAGAAAACCATAATATAAATTTGGTGGGACTAGAAAAGTCTCGCACACTGGGAAATGCTGGAGAAGAACAAGACGGTCAACAAGGAATATTACCTCATCGAGCTACACCGTGTAAATAAAGTTATTTAATTGAAATGATCCGATCGACAAGGCCAGGTCATCTTGCTCCATGACAGTGCACGACCTCGCACAGCAAATATCGTCAAGGGGTCCTGAATGATCTTGAATTTTCGCATTCTCCTTACTCCCCAGATCTGGCGCCAGTCGATATTAACTCTTCCGCTCGCTGTCCAACCAAATGAGGAGAGTGGACCGAGGACCAAAAAAACTGACTTAGCAACTTCTTCTAGTTCGGGTCTTGAGATTTATTGCGTAACGGCATAAATAAATTGGTCGAGAGGTAGGTGCAGGTCATGAACAATGACGTGAAATACATCATTAATTAATTAATAAATTATATAATTAAATTATTTTCTCATTCATCGCTTTATTCTTATACTAAAAATTATTTTTTGCTTTTTAGTTCGGTTTACCATTAAAGCGTGTTTTTTAGTTTTTTTTTAAACTATATTTGTTTTTTATTTTTTAGTTCGATCTGCTATAAACGGTATTTTTTTAGTTTTTTTAACTATTATTTATTTTTCGTCACTACCTACCCGTGGCGAGAGTGGGTAATTTGCGCGCTTACTGCCTTCCTTAGGCGTTGAAACCGTTTCTCAGGCTCCCTCACCGAAAGCAAATCCTTGATCCTGATAATCCTGTTCAGGATAATGGGACGAACTTATTAAATTATTGTGTTGGCATCGGTCCTAGATAAGTATTCAAAGTTTCAAATTAATCTGACGTTTTGAAGTGGATGAAAAGGACCTTCAAAAATTCCGTTACATATATAGATACAGGTACAGATACATATAAACGATAAGTTGGTAAGTTACAAGAATTGAGGCAAATAAAGCAGAGTGTTAATACTTTTTTGGTCCACTGTATATAATAAACACAGAGTATACACTTTTTACCCACATGATATATGCTTGTCAAAGTTGGTTTGTCATTCTTGTCAAAGTCAAAAGTTATTGAGTTGGCCAGGTAGTTACCATGGCATCAAGAAAAATTGTTTTAACAGTAAATTGTCAAAATTGTCGAGTAATCATGTCACGTGTTAATTAAACTAAAATTCTTGTTTCTTTCCAGCTCAAAATTATTGTGATTATTTAAAGATGAAAGAACCGCTAAAAGATAGAAATTTAGGCCCTGCGACCCGTCGTGTGGCCAGGATCGTATTAGCCACCATTAAGAAAATCGGAAATACCAGAGGAGTCACCTTGAAAAAGATCCACGATTTTATCCAACAAGAGTATCCAAATACTTCCACCAACATAATCAGATTAAACAACACTTTGGAGAAAGCGCTTGCCTTTGGGGCTGTCAATAAGAAATCTGGAAAGTAAGATATCTCCCGATATATTGTTTATGTACATTGACGTATTATCAAACTGTGCTTCAGATATGCTTTGGGCAATATTTTTAAAGAACTAGTTGAAAATGGTCATACTTCTAGAAGTGTCGGTATAATACAAGCGAGAAGAAGAAGAAGGCGTCGTGGCCGATCCAGGAGAAGAGGAAGGAGCAGACGAAGGCGGAGCAGAAGGAGATCCATGAGTATGCGTCGTAGAAGCATCAAGTCGAAGTAGCCAATTAGAATATAGAAGTTTTTGTTTCTGTTTTATTAAATTCGATCCATTCAGTACGTTGTTTTTAATTGTTTTATTTTATGTTTATACAAGATGCAGGAAAATTAACGGAACTATTTTAAATCTATTCAGATTTGCGCAATAGCTAGATTGCTATTGCGATATCTATTCAGACAATATATAATCTGAAAGCTGTATATCTTATAAAAAACGAGACCGCCATTATTAGAATCGATCAACGGATTGTCAAGTTATAGAACTTAAACCTTTTGTCAACTCGTCACTCAATAACGATGATACAAAAAGTTTATGGTGATGATAGCTTATCCCGTAGACGTGTGTTCGAGTGGTATAAGCGATTACAGGATGGAGGTGATGCTTTGAAAGACGACCCAAAACCAGGTGAAATGATCGCCTACAATGCGAATTCCACTCTGAGATGAATAGTGGAGAAATTTAATAGGACCAAAGATATAATTCACGAGACTTTGACAAAGGATTTTTTTTCCAAGGATTTTTTCTTTAAACAAACGAAAAGTTTGTACTCGATTTGTTCCTCACGCCTTAAATGAGGGTTAAAAACTAGTCTGTATACTTCAAAATCATCCGTATTCGCCTGATTTATCACCATGTGATTATTTCCGAAACTTAAACTTAGCCATGAAAGGAACGTTTTATAACAGTGTTACACAAGTACAAGAAGCCGTGACGACAAACTAAGATAGTAGCAATAATATTTCGATAATAGAAATCGGCTAGTCTGGCCACTTAGCGTCTATTTTGCCCAGTTTTTCACAAAGCTCCATTCAACTCCGAACCAAGATTCGCCATTAATATTTATTTATGAAAAAAAATACAAATCTTTGAAGTAATCTCCTTCACTTTCTATAAACTTTCGCCGCTTTTCAGATATATCGAATGCCAGATGGACAAAAAAAACTTAGTGACATAAATGTAATAATAACTTTTTTCGACTAAATGTAACACCTCGAAGTTTTTAACTTAGGGGAGAGGGGGGTCAATTGAACCAGTCGACTAAAAAATTCGATAAAAATAAAAAAAAATTAAACGTCCTCTTAGAATTATGTTCTAATATGTTAGCCTCTGATTTGCCCAAAATTTGGAATCATTATAATGACTTAATTTTGAAAAATTCAAATTTTTGTGTTTTTGCAAACTTCATTTATCTAAATTTACCTAAAATTTCATTTATCATGCCTCCATATATCTATATTTTACAATTCCTTACTTGATTTATAGCAAACTAATTTGTTATTTACTAATTACCGCAATAAAATCAAATGGGCTCAATTGAATCATTAATCGTAGGGGCGGTTGAACCATCGAAAGCACCAGACTTGCGCGCGAATCTCGACGTCACACAAAAAATACTTATAAAGCTAAACAATGTAGCATTTGTTATTGTGATATTTTGTAGTGAATAGTTTATTCATTAAAGATTGTCAACATTATTCAATAAATGTGGTAAGTAAAGAAAAATCGAATTATTATTATCATTCAAAAACAACAGTTAATAGTTAATTATTTTGTTCACATAAAATCACTTTTGCCAAATTGACGTTATAACCTAACAAATTGATGACACTCAATGTATAATAATAATGACGCAGTTGTACAATTAAATATTTTTTTTAAGTATAATAATTTGTTAACTAATTTACCTATCGGAAATGATAAAGTGAATAACTGCTAGAACTTTAGATAAACTGCTATATTATCTAAAAAAAAGTAATTATTTTTTAATTCAATTCAAAACAGTCATTAAAGTGTTTTTGGTTCAATTGACCCTCCTCTCCCTTACCCATGAGTGGATAGGGCATGACATTACATGTTGACATAACCATAACGTCTCGTTTCCCATGGTGTTGACATCATGTGAAACGCAGCAGGTGTTGCCGGGTTATCTCCACGTGGATCGTGAGATGTCTTGATATTTTGTAGTTACTTTGACGGGTATTATCGAGAGAAAGTACTGACGCGAGCCAGTGAAGTAGAATTTCGGTATCCCATCCGCAGATTTCCTGTGAACTTTGAAGAAATATATTTTTGACATTGAGGATTGTCAAACAATTTTCAATCCATTGTCCATTGGTGATCGACCGCAATACTTTTTCGAACCGCCATTTGTATGATGGTCTACCCGTCTAACTTTGATATCAGTAATACGTTCTAAAGTGTATAAACAATGACAAAGTTATGGCTTTAAACCAGACTAACATTCATCACACCTAACTGAGCTCGTAAATAGTCCGTTACGGACAGAAGCCAACAAGGAGGAATAATCCTTCGTGCAACATTCCTACCTATAACCATGTTCAAAGTTCACTTGATTCTCTTTCCAACATTAGATGCATCTTCTTTTTTCAAGAAGGCGCTAACATATCGTATGATGGCAAAAAATATTTTAAACTAAAATATCTTACTTTCGGTTGAAAGATATTTTTTCATTTTTTATTTCAAAACACTTTTCAAAACAAAACTTTGAAAATGGAAGAATTATTATTTTATATAAGCTTCAATTTCGAATAATATTTAACGTTAAAAATGCTTCTTGCAGCCGCACAATAGGCAAATTGATAGCCAAATTTTTGGAAGCTGAATATATAACGGACATTAGAAGACGAAGCAGACCTCCAACAGCAAGATCAGCTGACCAAGTACCGTCTTTTGAAACAAGAGTTCCATATGCATCCGTACAAAAATCATCTAGTGGAAGAGTTTAACCCTTGTGATTTCGAATTGCAATTACGAGGGTTGCTATTTATGTATCCGGAATTGGCAACATTGCTATCTGACAAATACATCGGAAAATTTGACATTGTTGACTGTATACGTACTTAGAACATTTTGTCATACGGACTCTAATTGTGTTGTTTAGTGACTTGAAAATTTCATCTCAGTCAAAAAATTGAACTTTCAACCTTCATTATCTCAACAACAATGCATCGATCAACTCACTTCGACTTTTGGCGATCAAGCGCTATCTAAAACCACTATATATCACTTGTTTAGTGAATTCAATCGTGAGCCTCGTTCGCACACGGACGAATTTAAAGAAGGTCGTCCAAAATCGATTGTTGTGCTAGAAAACATCGATACTGTGCGCGCGAACTGACAAAGCAAGATGATCATGTGACATTTCATAAGATTGAGGCATCCCTGGACATTAGTATGACAAAAATACACAAGATTTTACATTTAGCCGTGAAAAAGATTTGTACGCGTTGGATTCCGCATCATTTGACAATCGCTCAAAAAAGACTCGTGTTGATTCGTGCAAAGAGATACTCAAAAATACAATCGTGGTGCATCAAAAGCCGTGTATAACATCTGCGGAGGTGGTCTTTGATGTATACGTATGAGCCCGAAAGTAAACAGCAATCGACGGTATGGGTCTTTCAAAATGAGCCAAATCCAACAAAATGTGGCTACAGTACTACTAGAAAATTGTAGAACTGTCAATTCTGAATGGTACACAACCATTTGTTTGTCAAACCATGGCAACGCGACCTCTCACACATTGGACCGAACAATTCAACATTTGACCGGTCAAAACATCGAATTAATGGATCATCCGCCGTATAGTCCAGATTTGGGACTCAATGATTTCTTTTTGTTCCTGCCCGTGAAGAATAAACTACATGGTCAACGATTTTCGACGCCAAAAGAAGCGGTTGATGCGTTCAAAATGAATGTTTTGGAGAAACCTCAATCGGAATAGAAAATGTGCTCTGAACATCGATTCAAACATATGCAAAAGTATATCGATCATTGCGGAGAATATTTTGAAAACAATAAAACCATTTTCAATGATAAATATTTGTTTTTACTGATTATTCCATTTATTACATAAATAGCAACCTTTGTAGCATTCAATTGTGCTTTCTTAAAGTATGCAAATTCCCAAGAAAATTTCGTCAAGAAACTGTGGGAGTCCGATGAGGACCAATGTCAGCTAAAGAAATTTGTTAATAAACAAAATTCGCGTTACTAGGGTGGAGAAAATCTATTATTAGTTCATGATTATTATTTGTATTAGGTCTATTATTAGGTGTCTCCACAGAAAGAAAATCACAGTGTTGTATGCAGCTTCCACACAAAAGGATGAGCTGAAACTGTAAATACTGAGGAAAACTCTGAGGTCTATTGCTTTCAGTAGGATGGTGCTAAAGTCCATCCCATAATGGTGGGAATATGTCAACTAGCACTGAGGTGATGTAAGAAATGATCAACTTTTGAACGCAAAAATGGCTACCATTTAACAAATATTATTTTCTGAAATAAGCGACTAAAAACTCTAAAAACTGTATTTTAATTTGCAAGTTTGATAATAAATATTGATTTTAGTTTTCTATTTTTTTTTTAATGTTAAATAGGGTTCCTACTTTTGCGCCATACTGCACAACTATAAGAACAGGATGTAAACTAAACTAGAAAAGATTTACCGCTAAAGGCCAAATCACTTTATTTATCTTGTCGACGCGTGTTTTGTTAACCATGTTAAAGTCATCAGGATATGATTCTGAATTAAATATTAGATCGTCTCCGGAACATGCAAACATGATTAACGAAACACGTGTGGGGAAGATAAATAAAATAATTTGGCGTTAGTTGTAAATATCTTCTAGTTTAGTGTTTCACAAGATTCCAATACAAAAATTGAACAGGATGTTTGTCCCATATCGAAAATTGACATAGTTAACATTTATAAATATGATAAACATATTGTAAAAAGACTGGAAGGTTGGCATATCCTGAAATCTGGCGACTCAAAGATCTGAATGCAGTGTCGCTTGTCGCAGTTAATCCTTGGATGGGGGACCCTCCGAGGAAAGACCAGGCTCCTACTGCATTTCAACAGTAAAATTCGACAAGGAGTTTTTTCTCAATCACGCCTGTTCGATGCTGGGTAATGCCGATTGCCTTCTGAGAGGTATTCTACGTTGGCCACTCACCAGTCGATAGGCTTTTCGAGAGACTTAAAGTAAGTAAAACCAAAGGTTAATAGTCCAAAGGGAGTGATGACCGGAGTGAAGCTGTAGGTCCAGTTGCGAAATAGTCTCGGTTATTGATGCGCCTCTAGTCAGAAATTCAACAGTTCAACAGTTAAAGAATCAAAATATAGAAATTTGGGAAAAATGTATGTAATATTGAGATGTATTTTCACGTAGAAGGGAATTAACCCTCAAGAGAAATTTCTGTGCTTTCCGATTCAGAAGCACATGGGAATGTCTTTAATTATTGATATATTTTTATTAAATTATACAATTTAATATATTTTTTTATATTTAAATCTCAATCAGTGTAGAAAAAGGGTATATCTATAGAAGGTTTCAAAAAATAATGCTATTCTTAATACCATCGAAAAAATAAGCAAAAATTTTAAAAAATGTTAAAATGAGGTGTTCTATTCAAACTATCATATCAAGGCAAAATTGAGAGATAAAAACTTTCTTCCAACGGCATTTAAAAGGGGACTTAATGTACTTTCAGATAGTTATTACATAATTTAGCTTTATTTTAAAAAATATATTTATTTAGTTAGGTAAAATTCACTGGTATGTTGCTCTTCAAAAACCGATTCGGTCTCGCTTTCACTCTCTTGTCGTCGAAAATATCAGCTGGCTCATATAACGCTTCTACTTCAGACGCACAGCGAGTACGAGAACGCGTGTTTATTTTGAGCTAAATAGAAAATGACTGAAACCGATAAATAAATTATTCATTGATTTGTCCGTTACTTTGTGATAGTACATTTTTTAAAAAGGAATAAAACAATTTTTTATTTTGTAGTAAAAAGTAAAATAAAAGTGATAGATAACAAAGTAAAAAATTGTTTTATTCCTTTTTTTTTCGATAAATAAATGTTAAAAAAAAATAAAAATCAAAGTTTTCAATAAAAATATTATAGTAAATATAATAATTATGATTTACTTACCACAAACTGTGTCAAGATCGAAAAAAAAACAGACTCTTTGTGTAAAAAGGTTATTTAACGGTTTTTATTTATTGACAAAACACTACAACAGGACTGGGTGGCGTATACAGTAAATGGTCGCTTCTATTTTTGTTAGTATTCACATCTTAAGATAGCTATGGTGGGGGATCTGTAGTGGGGATAGTAATACAATTTTCCCCCACTCAAAGTTATCTTCTCAACGTGACCATTTATAAGGGAAAACACCCCTGGGTATCCCTTCCCCACTGCTTCTGTTAAGGATTAAAAAACAAAATTGCCATATACCGGACAAATCAAGCTTGATATTTTTAAAAGATCACTCTTTTATATGATTCCTAAAACAGAGGAAGAAGAAAAGGAAAGGTTTAATAGTGAAATGTGACTCTACTTCATAAATAACAATAGTAGGATATTTGTGATATCATTTTTAACTTTCAAATCAAAGTTAAAAAAAACTAAGCATAATATTTATTTCAAAATATGATACATATAGCCTATTAGAAGATCCTTTATATCATGGACATGAATCTTTCAATGCGTTGTTCATATTGATTAGTTGTTATTGATAGCAACCTACGTTCATTTTTCGACACACCATTTTCATTCTGCCAAATACAAATAAGCTTATTTCCTTAAATATTTTCGTTTTATTATTGATGGTTCGTTTAGATCAACAAATATTTTATTCTCTTTGAATTATGGTATTTAATCTACCTTTCATCTCAGTAATACCTTAATACAGGATTGCCCGAATTCATATTTTCAGTTTGACTCAACTTATTCCTGTTAGAAGTTTGTCAAAGTTAATTTGTACGATAACCATTTTCAGTCTTTTAGAATTTTACTGATTGGTTACAAACGTACTCATTGGCGAAGCTTTAACGCTCAAGCTGATTCCATGACTGGGCCTACGGTTTAAGGTGGACTCCATTCAAGGGTCCAACCCTTGGTTGGATCTTCCTTTTAAATATGCAGTGCGGCTTAGATGCAGACCCTTCATTCATTCCCCAAAGAAAGATTGCTTTGGACCTCTTGACTTCCCCTCTTGAATTATCTCTCATCGATTAAAAAGTTCGGGTACTGCTCTTTTCAATTTTCTCCTTAACTCTAGTATTTTCTTGCCCCTCTACCACCCAATAACTTTCCCCTTGCAGCCGTCATGGTTACTTCTACGTTGAATCCCAAATTTCAGCCTCCTTCCATATAATAAACGTTTTTCTAGTCTCCCTCCTATTGCTACAATCTTGCTTAAAATCATTTAAGACCTCCAACCTGATAACGTCATTTACACTGATGGCTCCAAGTCAAGGGATGGAGTGAGTTCGGCCGTCATCCACGATAAATTTACTTGTGGTTTCCGTCTTCTTACCTGGAGGAGCATTCTTTGTGTCGAACTTTATACTATTAAAGAGGTCATTTCTTATACCCCCTCCCGTCCAACATCCAGTTGGCTTATCTGCTCTGATTCCTTAAGTTCTCCCCGATCTCTTATGTCTTCTCTATCCCCGCCTCTGGTTATTAACATTCTTTCCCTCATTCAGGAATCCCAATCTAGATAATAGGTAGTAAAATTTCTTTGAATCCTTGGTCATACAGGCATATTGAGTAATAAACAAGCTGACTACTACCCCAAAATGACTAAAAGAAAATCTTCCTATCTTGCCCTTTTACCATCATAGGGATGCTTTCTTCCCCATCTCACCAATTATTCAAAATATTGTCCGATTCAACTGGAATATTTTGGTTTACTCCTACAAGTTACTCCTTAAGTTATATACCGTAAACACCAAATTCTTCGAATGTAGTCCGCCTCCAACTCTCGACCGTCATTTTTTGGTAAAGTGGAAGAATTAGAATCGTGCAATACCACTTCTCACATAGTCATCTAATAAGTGAACACCCTTCTTCATATACTGAACCTTATAAGGCTCATTTGTCTATTCGCTATGTCTTGCTAGAGTGCCACCCGCTATCTGATAGATCTGAAAGATATGGGCTTTCCAGGGGCCTTCCAGCTATTTTGTCTCTCGTCATTACACGAGTTCTCTTTATGAATTCCTCCGTTCCTCTTTCGACTTTCCTCTGATATATCCCCACTCTCTTATCTTAAACTCCTTTTTCCCTTAAAACTGTTACCTATTCCTCTACTCTTAATATATATTTTGAGCCCTATTACATGCATTACACCAGACGATTTGTAGTATTTTTCGTTATTTACTCCGCTAATTAATACCTACTGCTTGTTTAACGTTTGAATTCCATTTGGATAATGATCTATATAAATATCTATATTATGATCTATATAAAATTTACTAAACTCAAATTATTTTATTAGTTCATGAATTCCTTTCTGTTATATACTTTTTACTGGCTACTAAATAGACTCAGCTGCTGACGCAGCCCTACACTGAAACATTCAGTCAAATTCTTAATCCTCCATACGAACTGTCCAGAGGATCCGATACTAACCACAATATATGACGCTGCATTTCGACCTCTGAATCATCAGATTTCTGTGTCAGTCTCTTACCCAACTTACAATTAACGGTAATACTTACATGTTATGTTTTCCATAGCTGAATCTGAAACAAAATAAAACCATAGTTATAAACGTGTTTAAACTGAAAAAAAAATATATAACAAAAAAAAAGACTGCTTCTCATTCTTTTCGATTTTTGCATGATTAAAGATCGCTCTCCGAAAGATCTCAAGGTCAACATCGGTATCTTCCTGATGAGACCAGGGACTTTTCCGGCCATAATGGCAGCAAATTCCGTCCTACTCTTTCATTCGATGCCTTTGAGACACATCCGACGCGGACGACTCTTTTTAGAATGCTTTTATTCACTATAGCTTTAAAGAATTTTATTTCTTACGGTTTTATTTACAGATAACATAAACTCCGATCTTTACCAAATTACATTTTTGATTCGAAATTTTAATTTTTTAAAAATATTTATCAAACATGCGTGTATGTAACCAGTTTCCTGTTGATAAAGTTAAATACAGAGTGAAAGTGCCTGCAATTTCATTTAATCTGTGGCTAATATATTACTATAATCAAAAAATAAGATGACAGATTAAATAAAACATACAATATTTCGTTATTCACCAAGATTTACCGACGGTTTTTATATTTGACTTTTGATACTTCCTCAAAAGCGAGCTCTTTTGAATATCTTATATAGGCTCAAAAGGGCGCCCGCAAATTAATTTGAGAAAAAAGTCACACGGTGACATATCAGGTGAATGTGGTGCTTGTAGAACGGTGGTTGTTTAAACTTCAACTAAAAATTGACAAATAAATACTACTGCGTGCAATGGTGTTCCTCAAAATTGATTAAATTTATTCAAGTGATATTCAAATAATATCTACAATTTCTCTAATACTTAATCGGTGATTTTTAACTATAAATTTCTTGATTTTGAGTCCTCGCGCCACATTTGTTTTAACATAACTTCATCGACGTAATACTTACTACAGGACAATATATTTCTGACAAAAAATGTATAATAAATAAAACTTGACAATAAATTTATGCAACCTAAAAAATGGTCGACTATTTTTGTTACAAGTACAACGCACGTTATAATTTCTAACTTAATAAGTGAAATGATATGATACTTCAGTTAGAAGTATCGATACATAAAGCGCGCGAGTTGTTATAACAAAGGTCACATTACTTTTTGATCATAACAGTATACGTTAAAGTTCTTTGTAACAAGTCTGCCAATAAAGTTTCTTCTACAGAAATTTTAGTGCATATTTCAAAAACTGACTAGTTATCACTATTTTGAAAGATTGTATCTGTAATACGAAGTTGGATCACCTTTTAATTTAATAACAATGATATTAATTTTAAATGCAATGATTGCTTGTTTACTGTTACAGAAACTAAACATGCCTCGCCTCATATTACTGATCATATATGGTTTTGGTCTATAAATGTAACTAATTCGAATTTCTCTGTTTAATTAATATAGACTTTTTCACATTCCTGTTCGTATTAAAATATCTATAATTTCCTAATTAGTTTAGCCTGATTTTTGTCCATTTATATATAGAAACGTATTCGAGATATATCGATGAATCGTAGAATTACTGGCTTAATGATTGTATTTAATTGTAATTGTCTTAACATAGATATATATATATATATATATATATATATATATATATATATATATATATATATATATATATATATATATATATATATATGAAGATCAGAACCAATCAAATACAACAATACCCACGGAAGAACAAATGCCAGATATCCTAGTGGAGGAAGTAACAAATGCTATAGAATCGATGAAAAACGGCAAGGCTTCAGGAAAAGACAGTGTAACTGTCGAAATACTAAAAGCTGGTGGTCGGACGTTACATAAAACACTGGCAAAATTAAACTCAAAATGCCTCAAAGAACAAAAAGTACCTGACTTATGGAAAAATGCAGAAGTGATCCTTTTACATAAAAAAGGAGCACAGGAAGATTTAAAGAACTACCGTCCAATAAGCCTCCTATCAGTAATGTACAAAGATTTCACGAAGATAACTTCTAAAAGAATATTAAAAAAAACTGAATAACGCACAACCAAGAGAACAAGCAGGATTCAGAAGTGGGTTCAGTACAATGGATCACATCCAGGTTGTACAGCAGGTCATAGAAAGGCACAACGAATACACCATGCCACTGTGCTTGGCTTTTATCCACTACGAAAAAGCATTTAATTCCATCTCAAAGCATGTGATAATGGATTCACTGCTTAGCCAAGGTGTAGAGAGAGCCTATGATGAATCGATATATAATGGAGCTACAGCCACAATGGACCTTGATGATCTTGAAGTGGGAATTAATATAGAACGAGGTGTACGGAGGGTGACGCAATATCGTCTATTCTTTTCTCGGCTGGCCTTGAAGAAGTATTCCGTAAACTGGATTGGGAACAGGATGGTGTAAAGATCAATGGTGCAAACTTAAACCATCTTAGATTTGCAGATGATATTATTCTCATTTCACAAGACCCAGAGGAGCTGCAAAGACGCATACAAGAACTGCAAATGGCTGGCGAACCATTTGGCTTGAAAATAAACCTGAAAAAGAGTCAGGTTATGTTCAATAACTTCGCTCAGGACAGAAGAATTTCAGTTTTAGGAAGGGATTTAGAGATTGTGGACCGCGTTATAGATCTTGGGCAGAGAATTTCAATGGAGAGGAATACCGCCACGGAGGTGGAACGGCGTGTTAAATGTGGCTGGCAGGCATTTGGTAGGCTCAATAAAGTGTTTAAGAGCAGACTCCCACTTTGCCTGAAAAGAAAAGTCTTCGATCAGTGCGGTCTACCCGTTATGACATACGGAAGTGAAACCTGGAAACTCACATCGCAATCAATTCAAAAACTTCGGGTGGCACGGAGGGGAATGGAAAGATGTATGCTTGGTATTATAAGACAAGACAGAAAGTTCTGCGCATGGATTAGGAAACAAACAAAAGTCTGTGACATCATTGGAAGAGTAAAGCAATTGAAATGGAGATGGACAGGTCATATAGCGAGACGATGGGACGACAGATGGACCAAGGCAATCCTGGAGTGGATACCGCTTGATCGCAAACGTCCGCGAAGAAGACCGAAAGCACGATGGATTGATGACATCGTTAAGTATATTGGACCCGAGTGGCAGAGGAAAGCCCAGGACCGTGAAAGTTGGAGGCATGCTGAAGAGGCCTTCATCCTGCAATGGATCGATACAGGCTGATGATGATGATATATATATATATATATATCATCATCATCATCATCATCATCATCATCATATATATATATATATATATATATATATATATATATATATATATATATATATATATATATATATATTAGCCCTATATATATAGGGCCGCTATTATGAATGGAAACGGTTAAATATCTCGAGAACGCTTTGAGATTTCCTAATGAAATTTTGTACCCAAACATTAACAAATGTTTACCACTTTTTTGGAATAATTTATTTTTTTCCTATTGCACATTTAAAATCCAAGACCAACTTGATTTTTTAAATGATAACAGAACTTGAATTTGGAACCTTTGTATTTTTTTGGATTTTTCGCCACTAAACTCAAAAAAATCAAAAATATCTGTTCTTATGTAAATAAAGAATCACTGGGTAAAAAGCAAAAAACCAAACGCAGACAAATTTCTCAGTGATTCTTTTCTGTAATAAATTTGCCTAACGAACAAAATTTTAAAAAATATAAAAATGTTCTGAAATAAACACAAACTTTTAACGTTAGCGTTTCGGGAAGTATTCTCCTCCCGTTTTCAAAACGAATCTAAAAATAAAATTATAATAATTTCTATATATAATGCAATGATAGGAAGTGAATATATTTTTTGTGTGTGTCAATGATACTTACATTGACAATTAGTTTTTGATGACAGTGACATACTACCAAAAAATATATATAGGTAATGTTTACTGTGTGATTGTTTACTGTACTGATTGTGTATTGAAATACTTAAATGTTTTTAATTGTATTTTTTAGAATCGTGAACCATATTGAATTTAAATCTACCGAAGGCATAACAATACAGTTATTTTTATTTAAATTAATTACAGCGGTTTCTTTTAATCTTCTGTATTTTGTTTCCGATTCTTTTAATACCGTTTTGGAATTATTCCAATTGATTTTATGACCCGATTCCCATGCGTGTTGACAAATTCTAGATTTATTAAAACCGCCCTTTCTAAGAAGGTTGCGATGCGTTGTCATTTTTCATGTTGTCGTTGTCAACAATTTTTTGATATTTTTTGGAATTCTAATTTTGAGAAACAGGCATAACAGACCTACCACTACGTTGCCAAAAAATTGCTAATTACATTAATACATTATCTCTTTCTCTTAAAAAAAAATCCCTGCGAGTCTTTCTGAAAAACCCGATATAAAGTGTCCTTGTAAAACATTAAAGACTAGATAATAATTAAACAGAAGCGTTTTTATGGCACTTCGTTCCTATTTAGTACAGGTATTTTAAGCAGAAAAAAATTTACAAGCTTTTAAGTACCTGTCTCAGGGCTTAAAAGAAACAACAAGAAACCAACAAGTATTTCCACTCAAAAA
Organism: Cosmopolites sordidus; assembly: GCA_031761425.1. Taxonomy (NCBI): domain Eukaryota; kingdom Metazoa; phylum Arthropoda; class Insecta; order Coleoptera; family Curculionidae; genus Cosmopolites; species Cosmopolites sordidus. The sequence continues at coordinate 96,222 of JARFXV010000163.1, read as the reverse complement.
GCTTAAACACTATTTAATTATAGTAACCCCTGTAGTTAATTAAACTATCAAAAACTAGGAGCTTTTAGTACACCATCTAATTAACAGACCCCTTTCTCTGCCATCTGGAATTTGTCGTCGGGTTGAGCACCACGACAGACGCAAACATCTTGATAAAGTTAATTGGTTGTAAGAACAAATAGCCAAGTTTTAATACTGAAGGCTTCCTTTTTCTGAATTAAAAAGGACAACTTTTTACAAACCTTTATACCCAAAAGAAACTTAATATGATAAGAGTAAAATATTTTAGAAATTTTGAAGTACATTATAATGAAAGGATTTAAACTGAAAGATTGTATTCGTTATAAAAATCAAATAGCGTAAATTACCGGGGAATACTTATATTAGATATAACATATAAAATTCTGTCAACGTGGACAAAAATAAAATTTAAGGATGTGGTTAAACGCAAGCTCGGTAAATACCAAAATGGGTTCAGAAACAACAGGTCGACAACGGGACAAATATTTGCACTAAAACGAAAAGTTTTAACATTGCGCTATGAGTATGAAATACCAGCGCACATACAGTGCATGCAATTTGAGACCGCTTATAACTAACTAATCAGGTAAGAAATAACTAATGACCTACTGTGGTGGCCAATAAAATAAGAGTAATTATTAATATATTTTATTTAAACTAATTTTTACCTTATTTCTAAGATAATATTTATTTTGCAGAATGAATTTACCACCTGGTTAAGTATTTTAACCGGCATACATGATATTAGTTTGAATATAAACAATTACTGCATTCATAGTTATAGGTTGATGAGACATTTTAAAAAGAATGCATGGTCAAAAAAATAAGAGAAATAAATATTATAGAAATCATATAAAAACTAAAAATTGTAATTCTGTTTAGTCTATGCAATTACTGAAGCTTAGTACTTTGTAACATGGTCCTTATTCTTAAATACTGGTCAACTTCTTGGCATGAAATCGGTTAAAGGTTGGCATGCTTCTGCAGATATTGTAAACCAATCGGTCTGTATTTCTTGCCACAATGTCTTCTTGTTTACTATTATTTACTAGCAAGACGTCATTTTAATTCAATTCAAAGGTTTTCGATCGGATTTAAATAAGGGGACTGTAAAGACCACTCTAAGAGCTTTCTTCTCAAACTACTGCTTCACCATGTGAGTCATATGTTTGCGATCATTGTCTTGCTATTCTCTTCAGCG